>MU736788.1:38407-116788 GCA_026770625.1 Nicotiana glauca | reverse complement strand
CAAGAACATATGTGAAAGATGTACCTCAATGTGTTTAATAGGTTATTCTTGGTAAATGAGGATATGTGAAAAATGGGAACCATGTGCTAAAATGCCTAGACTTCAAGTCAAGTTTAAATTGAGGTTTTGATGCCAAATTGTGTGAGAAAACTCGTTATGGTTGATCCTCCGATATGTTCTTATGCGTACGAAATGTATTTAATTGATTGTGGCTAGTTGTTGGTAATGTACAAATATGTTTGGAAATGAAGTAAGTGACTGTGTAATGAGGTAAGATTGAACTTTGGATTCTTGCTGTGATTGGTACTTTACATGAATTGGTGTTAGGACCCTATAATTGCAAAAGATGAGTTCCTATATGATCAAGGTGCTATTGTTGATAACTTAAAAAGGGTGCAAGGAATATGAATCATGTATTGAAATGCTAAGACCTTAAATTGAGAATTGCGTTGCATATCTTATGCCAAACTATGTGAAATCCTCTATGTGTAGAGATGTATAAAGTAATCAAATGAATTTGGTAAATAGAGTGTGTCCAATATGCCGAGAACTTGAATTTGTATAATGTCATGATTGAAAAAGAAGGATTCAAGAATAATTGGTGTAATTATTTGCTTATGCCTTCTATGTGTGTTTTTATTATGAGTTGGTGTATCCATTCTATTGATTTGGAAGAATCCATTGTGTTTAAGGTTCCATTGTCAATAAACTTGAGGTATATGATTTATGAGATATTGTATGTGCCGAGGATTCATGGTTCCTCTCATGTGTATTTGACATCTTCAATTAAATGGCTTGTCGTTGAAATTGATAATTGACGTGAAATATTTGGAAATGATGTGAAATATGGGAAATAAGGGATTGAGTTATGAAACATGGCCTAGCCAAGTATGCTGTAATGATTGTGGCCCCATGCCCTGATTAAATAATATGTTGACCCTATGGACGGGCTATGAAATACATAGGGGTATAATATAAAATGTGGAACCTATGGACGGGCTATGAAACGCATAGGTATATAATATAATATGTTGAACCTATGGACGGGCTATAAAACGCATAGGTGTATAATATAATATGTGGAACCTATGGACGGGCTATGAAACGCATAGGTGTATACTATAATATGTGGGACCTATGGACGGGCTATGAAATGCATAGGTGTATAATATAATATGTGGGACCTATGGACGGGCTATGAAATGCATATGTGTCTAATATAATACGATGTGTGAACCGTATGGACGGGCTATGAAATGCATAGGTGTATAATTTGATATGTGAACTCATTGGGCGGGCTATGAAACACAACCTAGAGGTATGGAGATTTATGTGAAAGCTATGTGATCCCTTTTATTTGATAATGTTGTGATCATTTAAAGTGTTTGAGTTTTACTTGTGATTTCTTTATTCTTGCTCGATAGTTCTTTCTAATTAGATGGTGTTTAGTTATACATACTAGTGCTATTCAATGGCAATAACGTCCCTTTTGCCGGGGGCGCTACATTCGTGTTATGATTGTAGGTTGTTCCATAGCAGGCAGTGTTGGTCGCAGCCACTGACGCATCTTCCTTTCAACTGAGTTGGTGAGCCCCACTTCATTTCGGGGCCATGTATGATTGCTTATCATATACTTTGTATTTAGAGGTGTAGCCGAAGCCTTGTTGCCGGCATTTCCATATTATTCTTCAGAGGTGTATTTAGAGGTGTAGCCGGGGCCATGTATGATTGCTGGAAATGATGTATAAAACTTGTAATACCTTTGAGGTGGCGGATTAAGTTGCTAATGAAAATGAAATGGAAATCGTTAGTTTTATGTTTATAGAACTTGATTATTCGAGTCAATCTCCTATTTATTCATGATTTAGTTTGGGTAGAATGAGACCTAACAGGCTTGCTCGCTCGGGTTTACTCGGTTGAGCACCGGTCGCGCTCCTCGGATTTTGGGGCGTGACAATGCCTCTCTGTGACAAACCAGTATAATACCTGTAATGACGGAGTCGGAAGCAACAACCTCAGTACGAGTAGGAATAGCATATTATCTAGCCTGACCCTCTCTCAAGGGCAAACTCTATCTCCCCGACCTCCGCCCGTAGCCGGCTGGGCAGGTGGGGTAGAAGTTGGAGCTGATATCATGGCCTGAGAACTATGTGGAGCACGCTGTGGCTGAGCAGTCCGTGAAGATGCACCGCTACCAAGTCTGGGGCATCCCTAACCATGTGGCGTATATCACCACATTCGAAATACGCTCTGGGAGGATGCAGTGGTTGACTTACTAGGGTCAGGTCTGTTGGACTGACCTCTAGAAGCACCCCGTGTAGGAGGCACGCTAGAAACTAGAGGTGCATATTAAGGCTCCTGAGGTATAAGCGGAGCTGGAGCACTGCTGGCTGCTGGAAGAGCTGAATAAACGGGGCGACCAACAAAGCCCCTACCATGTTGACCTACTTTTGTGGTACACGCACCAGAGTAGTGGCCCGACTTTTGAGACCTCTTGGCCTCTCTCTCCATTTGTTCCCTGCCGAGCATACCCTCGATCCTCCTAGCAATGCTCACTCTCACTACCTGCTGATAAGGAATGTCCATCTCTAACTCTCAAGCCATGCTAGATCTAATGGGTGGGATAAGACTCTCAATGAACCTATGAACTCTCTCGCGGACTGTAGCAACCAAAGTCGGTGCATGCCTGGCCAACCTGGTATAACGGATAGCATACTCCGAAACGGTAAAAGCACCTTGGCGAAAATGCTCAAACTCTACGCGCCATGTGTCCTTGAGACTCTAGGGTACAAACACTCTAATAAACATATCCGAGAACTGGGTCCAAGTCAGTGAATTAGCCTCGACTGGACTGCCTATCTCATAAGTGCACTACCAATCATAGGCGGCTCCCCGAAGCTGAAAAGCAGTGAAAAAAACCCCTATGGACTTCACTATACCCATAGTGCGAAGAATATGGTGGCACTCCTCTAGAAATCCCAAGGCGTCGTCTGATGCTAATCCACTGAACAGTGGGGATCATACTTGTTGAACCTCTTGAGTCCCCGCTGCTCGTCCTCTGAAGCAGCTGACTCGTTCTCGGGCTGAACTGGCACTGCAGGCGGTGCAGGAATAATCTCGGGAACCTACTCAACCTGCACTCGCTACGTAGGAGTGCGGGCGGCGGGAGTCTATGTTGCTCCCCCCTCCTGGGATGTGGCTGCAGCAAGGGGAAGCAACGCTGCCTGAGCTAAGGTGGTGTTCATACTCATGAACTGATTCAAAGTCTCCTGAAAAGCTAGAGTAGTAGTGGCAATAGTATGCGTGCTAGGTGCCAGGGCTCCTACTAGATCTACTGGTGGTGCCTCGGCGGCAGCTCGTGTAGGTGCTCTGGTTGCAGCACGTGCACGTCCTCGACCTCTACCCCGGTCTCGTCCTCTGACGGTTGCAATAGGGGGTGCGGGTGCCTAATCTTCTCGGGTAGAACGTGTTCTTACCATCTGTGAGGTAATATAATACATAAATTTAGAGTTGATGTCAAAAATACCGCACGACGAGGAAATTAAATGAAATGAAGATTTTTCCTAAACAGTTACATAGACCCTCGTAGATAAGTACAAACGTCTCTGTACCGATCAGCGAGACTCTAATAAACTGGTATGTGTTTCGTGACTCCTATGAACCTAGAGCTCTGATACCAACTAGTCACGACCCCAGTTCGCCCTTCATGAACATGTCGTGATGGCACCTAGTCCCTATGACTAGGTAAGCCTAACAATGCGGAAATAATACAACTTGTGGAAAGAAATTAATCAAACTAAGCAAAATTAGAAGGAAAACTGTATATAAATGCCACTTGGCATATACAACTCAAACGCGAAAAACCACAATATCATCCCAAAACCCGGAAACACAGGCTAATAGAAATGTAATACACTGCTCTAACTCCAGAATGCCTAAACAAATGTAAAAAAAGGATACACTATCTACTAAAGCTGGAATAAGATAGAGACTCCTGGTATGCGGCATGGCAGATATACCTCAAAGTCTTCACTAGTTCTCTCTGCCTCAAGGATAGTGCGCCTGATAGGAGGTACCTAAATCTTCACATGAAAAACATGCGTAGGAAGGGCACGAGTACACCACAGCGGTACTTTGTAAGTGCCAAGTCTAACCTTGGTTGGGTAGTGACGAGGAAGGTCAGGGCCCTACTGAGATGAAATATAATAATAAACCTTGCAACAGCATAAAAATAAACAGAAATAGCTAATAAAATTATGAAGTAAGACAGTTATACGAAGCAACAAAAACACACAGAGAATAAAGTATCCAGAGTGAAATAACATAATATCAGTACCAACAACAAGGATCTACCACAATACCGTCCTGTAGTCCTTTTCATCAACTATCCTTGGAGCTCCGGGGATACTGCCATGTAGCCCACCATATGAGTATATCCGAAGGATCTCCCGGGATACTGTCCCATAGTCAAACTAACAATGTGCATGGGGGGATCTATCGGGAATCTAACCCGCAGTCCCAAAGTAAATGTGCAGGGAGATCTATCGGGAATCGAACCCGCAGTTCCAACGTAAACAAACCAGGGAGAGCTACCAAAATCCCAGAACTGTAGTCCCAATGTAAATGCGCAACCATAACTAGAAGATATTTAGAAATGAAGTCCAAAAATACAGGCAACATAACGTAGCATAGTCCAGGCAACTTAAGCAAATCGGCAATTTAAAACAAGCAAACATGCTTTTCTAATCAAACACAGGTTACAATTGCAAGTAGACTACAGCAAATTCGAAAGTAAACTCAGTCTCAATATGTTATGTAAAAATCGGATTTTCAACAATTAGCTCAAGTACGCGCTTTTCACCTCATGCACAAGACATTTCAATTACAAAATATCATATACTAAGGGAAAAGGTCCCCCACACAAGGTTAGACAAGCCACTTACCTTAACCGGCTAAAAATATCAACTTGAAATCACTCTTTTTCCACGAGTATCCGAATCCAAATGGCCCAAATCTATTCATTTCAATTACATCTCGTAAATAACATCTCAAGCAACTAATTCTACTATTTAGTTTACAGCTAAGATACAAATTTAGGTAAAAATAACCAAAATTCCCCTCAGGCCAACGTGGTCGAAACCCGAGGTTCGAACCAAAATCTGGTTACCCATTCCCCCAAGAGCCCAAATATATGATTTATTTTGAAATTCGACCTCAAATTAAGGTCCAAATCCCCAATTTTAGAAAACATAGGTTCTACCCCAAACCCCAAATTTCGCCCATGAAATCCATTGATTTTAAGTGGAAAACAAGTTAAATGATGCAAATGATTGAAAGAATTAAGTAAAATTTGACTTACAAATGATTTGGAAGAAGTTTTGTCCTTGAAAAATTGCCTATGGGGTTTGGGTCTTTAAAGAATGGTGAAAAATGATGGTAAATCGACTAAGTATGAAATTGTTGGGTCTCTGATGTTGCAATTGCGAACTGGGGTTCGCAATTGAGAACCCTGACCAAGTCTGGGAAATGCAAACATTTGTTCACTTTTACTAACTATGAGGGAAAATGGGAGGCTCGCATTTGCGAACCATAAGGTCGTATTTGCGAAACCTCACCCTTCGCATTTACGATAGCTTCAGGCCTGGCACATCCTCGCATTTGCGAGCTGACCCTTCGTAATTGCGAGCTCGCACTTGTGAGCCAGGCTTCGTAGTTGCGAAGCCTGCGGGTCAGTTATAGCTGCAATTTTTCCAAGGTTGAAAAAGCACTCCGACACCTACCCAAAACTCACCCGAGCCCTCGAGGCCCCAAACCAAATATGCACATAACCTCAGAAACATCCTACAGACTTATCCGTGCGATCAAATTGCCAAAATAACATCATATACATAGAATCAAGCCTCAAAACTCATGATTTCTTCCAAATTTTTATAAAATATCGTATTTCCAATTTAAGTCCAAAACATGTCAAACGAGTTCCGTTTTTAATCAAACTTCACAAAAATCACTTAAACCATATATAAGACTTGTACCGGGCACCGGAACCATAATACGGGTCGGATACCATAGTCTTTTAATCAAATTTCATTTCTAATTTCCTTAATTATTTCCAGAAAACAATTTCACACAAAAATTTATTTCTCGGACTTGGGACCTCAAAATTCGATTCCGGGCATATACCAGAGTCCCATATTTTCCAACAGACCATCTGTGACCGTCAAATCACAGGTCCGTATCCATTTTCTAAAAATATTGACCGAAGTCAAATTTGTTCAATTTAATATCAAAGTTTAGCATTTTTCTCACAAAATTCATAGCCAAGCTTTCCGGCTACGCTTCATAATTGCACACACAAATCGAGAAAACACAGATGAGGTTTTGATGATAGACTATAATTACGTATTTTAGTCGCTTATTATACTTTAATTTAATGCACTTTAATTGAGTCTCAGTTTTAATCGGTAGTGTCTTGCACTAACTGTGTGTTTTATGAGTTATAGGAGTGATTCCAAGCTACGTAGATGTTATGGAATGAACTCAAGTGATTTGGAGCTTTAAAGTTTGAGAAATTGTTCAAGGAATTAAGCCGGAATCATGTTTGGGGGTCAACGGATGATAGTTAGAGCGAACGAAGAATCCAGTAGGCATATTGCGCACTTTCTAGTAAAATATATATAAGTTTTTTCTCACAACTTCATTTGGGCTTCACAATATACGGTTGGAAATATAACTCAAAGTTCTACAACTTTCATGTTTTACGTTGCTCTAAATTCAAAATAGAACAGGGTAAAAACAACGCGTCAATAGCGCAATCGTGCTCAGGTCGCGCTCGACAGGCAGAACACAGGGCCACTAGCTCGATCGCGCTAGTCATACCTGAGAAAAGTGTCCTTTTCACATTGGAGAAGGTATAATTTTTTGGGCCCAACCCTACTTGGTATATATACATGGAAAACGGTATTTTTAGGGGAGGAGAACGTTTTTAAGAGGAAACACAAGCACTGAGCCGCCGTGGAGGCCGGGTTTCATCTTTTATTCCACCAACTTAGTCTTTTTAGGTTTCTTTGTATGATTTGTTATTTTCCTATCATGTCTATGTGGAGCTAAACTTTACGTTCTAGGTTGTGGTTCTTTCTTGGCTATTATTATTCGGATATTGATTTTGATTTCTTAGTTTATCATATTGGTTTATTTATTCAATCCTGAACTTAATTATTTGATTTCTTGATCACAAATTGAATACTATATACAAACCTATAGTTGAACTCGAAAGTGGGCATTCTAGATTGCATATAGGATTGAATAGAGAAAGTTCTTGAACCTGGGCATCGGGGAACGAATTCGCGGTTAGGATAGATATATACCTAATTGTCTTGCTTTGTTGATTTACACAAATTATAAATGCGTTCTTGTTGATTCTAATTTCATAGACATATAGGAGTTAGGTTAGCTTGAATAGGAAACTAAAAACTCGATAAATTCTTATGAGCAACATTAACCTTGTTAACCAATAATCTAGATAAATTAGTTAGTCAATTCAATTGAAGAACACAATAGGAATGTTAGATAGCCCATAACCCTAGATCGTTTTCATTACATTGATATCATAAAAATATGCTCTTTCTCTGTTAAAAGTTCATTATTTATATTTGTTTATTTAATTAGTTTAGTACCAAATACTTCTAGGTTTAATTCTTATTTAGATAATTAGGATAGTCTAATTTAATTAATAGTTAATCACAAGTCTCGTGGGTTCGACGTCCAACTTTTAGTTACTTTATTACTTGACGACCACGTATAATTGCATGTGAGTTTGGCCGCAACAAGTTTTTGGCACCGTTGCCGGGGACTTAGAAATTAACTATTTTTCTATATTAGACTTTTACTTTTATCTTTACAAGTTTTGATTTTTTTCTTCTCTTTTTGCAAATATTTTTATTTTTATAACTATTTAATTTTTCTCTTACCGTGTATCTAGTTTTCTAAGCATGTCATCTGGGGATGAAATATCCGGAGGTAAGGTTATTGATGAAGACGTTTTGTTGACAGAAGACTTTTATGGCCCATCTTTTTGGGCTTGTCATGACCTGAACTCCGGGAGGTCTGTATTTGAATATGGGAGTAAGGGTTGGTATTGGGACATATACTCTTGATTAGGCAAATATGCGGAACGACGTTGCCATCTGACAACATTGGTGAATGATTGGTCTAAGGAGAGAGATGAACTTACACATAAAATTGATAATTTTTGCTTGGCTGTACATAAATTAGATGCAGATTTGAGCACAAAGGTTGATGCGTGTAACGCACAAAAAATTAATAATGAGTTGTGTGAAACTGAAAAAAATCTTCTAGACCAAATTGAGGAGCTAAAACGAGAATACCAAAGACTAGACCATGTTTTTCTTGAAGATGTCAATATTGAGAAGAGTGCTCTAAAGTCATATGAGGGAGAAGATAATATTACTTTGGGAGACTTGAGTGTGTGTAAATATAGGGATGCAAATAGTAGTAAAAGTCATGAGTTAGAGAGCATTAGACCTCATTCCAATCATTTTTTCACATTGTGTTTAAATAGTAAGATAGTAATCGAGCAATCTGAGCCCATGAAGGGGTCAAAGACTGAAGATGAGAGCGCTTATATTCTTGAATTTGTTGTGCCAAAAAGCACAAAATACATTCCTCATTACTATATTTTGTTCAATGATATTTCACAATCCCGTGGCCCTCATGAGTTAGTATAGAAACCTTTAAGTAGAATATTTTGAGGTGCGCTGTGAAAAAAAAATGACAATTGCATGGCCCTCATTTTAATTAACATTCGTTTGAATCCCTAGAATCCAAGGCATGCCATTTAGCAAATTTCCATGGCCCTCGGATAGTCAAAACATGTAGTTGCTTTAAGCGCGTATATTTAATAATATTACATTCCTAAACTCGGGTGTGCATTTCAAGTGACCCAAATCCTAATCCTTGTAACGTTGAATAAAATGTGTTTCGGATTGCGGGTGCATTTCATGTGACGCGGTCCAACGATATATTTTAGACGACATTAAATCATCTTTAAAAATGAACAAAGGCGGCTAAAAGTAAAAAATACACATAGGTCCAAATAGTTTTAAAGTCAGATAATAAGCCATTTTTAGCAGTTGAGCGACCGTGCTAGAACCACGGAACTCAGGAATGCCTATGTTACGACCCCATTTCGTCCATCGTGAATATGTTGTGATGACAACTATTCCCTACGACTAGGTAAGCCTAACAATGCAGAAATAATATAACTTGTGGAAAACAATTAATTAAAAGTAAGAAAAAATAGTAGGAAAACTGTATATAAGTGCCACTTGACATTTCCACTTGACATATACAACTCAAACACGGAAGTCTACAATATCATCCCAAAACCCGAAAACTCACGGGAAACACAGGCTAATAGAAATGTAATACACTGCTCTAACTCCAGAATGTCTAAACAATCGTAAGAAAAGGATACAGTGTCTACTAAAGCTGGAATAAGATAGTGACTCCTGGTCTACGGACGCGGCAAATATACCTCAAAGTCTCCGCTAGATCTCTCCACCTCAAGGATAGTGTGCCTGAGAGGAGTTACCTAAATCTGCACATAAAAAACATGCACAGGAAGGGCATGAGTACACCACAACGATACTCAGTAAGTGCCAAGACTAACATCCGTTGTGTAGTGACGGCGAAGGTCAGGGCCCTAATGAGATGAAATATAATAATAAACCTTGTAACAACATAAAAATAAACAGAAATAGCTAATAAAATTATGAAATAAGACAAGTTATACGAAGCAACAATAGCACGCAGAGAATAAAGTGTCACAGAGTGAAACAACTCAATATATGTACCAACAACGAGGATCTCCGAGGATACCGTCCTGTAGTCATTTTCATCAACTATTCGAGGAGCTCCTGGGATATCGTCTCGTAGCCCACCATATGAGTATATTCGAAGGATCTCCCGGGATACCGTCCCATAATCCAACTACCAATGTGTAGGGGGTATCTATCGGGAATCTAACCAGCAGCCCCAAAGTAAATGTGCAGGGGGATCTATCGGGAATTGAACCCGCAGTCCCAAAGTAAACAAACAAGGGGGAGCTACAAGAATCCCACATCTGTAGTCCCAATGTAAATGCGCAACCACAACCAGAAGATATTTAGAAATGAAGTAAAAAAATACAAGTAACAGGTAGTACTAGCCTAAGATGCTTCACGTAGTACAGTCCAGGCAACTTAAGAAAATAGGCAATTTTAAACAACCAAACATGCATTTTTAATCTAACACATGTTATAATTGCAAGTAGACTAAAGCAAATTCGAAAGAAAACTCAATATCAATATCTTAAGTAAAAACCGGATTTTCAACAATCAGCTCAAATACGTACTCATCACCTCACGCACAAGGCATTTTAATTACCAAATATCATATCCTAAGGGGAAAGGTCCCCCACACAAGGTTAGACAAGTCACTTACCTCAACCGGCTCCAAAAATCAACTTGAAATCACTATTTTGCCACGAGTATCGGACTCCAGATGACCCAAATCTATACATTTCAATTACATCTCGTAAATAATATCTCAAGCAACTAATTCTACTTTTTAATTTATAGCTAAGACGCAAATTTAGGTAAAATGACCAAAATACCCCTCAGACCAATGTGGTCGAAACCCGAGGTTCGAACTAAAATACGGATACCAATTCCCCCACGAACCCAAATATAGTATTTGTTTTGAAATTGGACCTCAAATTGAGGTCCAAATCCCTAATTTCAGAAAAACCCAGGTTCTACCCCAAACCCCCAATTTCACCCATGAAATCCATTGATTTTAAGTGGAAAACAAGTTAAATGATCAAGATGATTGAAAGAATTATGTAAAAATCGACTTGCAAATGATTTGGAAGAAGTTTTGTCCTTGAAAAATCGCCTATGGGTTTTGGGTCTTGAAAGAATGGTGAAAAATGATGGAAAATCGACTTAGTATGAAATTACTGGGTCTCTGATGCCGCAATTGTGAACCACGTCTGGGAAATGCGAACATTTGTTCGCTTTTGCGAACTATGAGGGAAAATGGGAGGTTCACATTTGCAAACCATAAGGTTGCATTTGCGAAACCTCACCTTTCGCATTTGCGAGGTTAAATATCGCATTTGTGATAGCTTCAAGCCTGGCACATTCTCGAATTTGCGAGCTGACCCTTTGCAATTGCGAAGTGTGCAGGTCAGTTATAACTGCAATTTTTCCAAGGTTGAGAAATCACTTCGACACCAACCCAAAACTCACCCGAGCCCTCGGGGCCCCAAACCAAATATGCACATAATTCTAAAAATATTGACCGAATTCAAATTTATTCAATTTAATATCGAAGTTTAGCATTTTTCTCACAAAATTCATATCTAAGCTTTCCGGCTACGCATCATAATTGCGCACGCAAATTGAGAAAACCCAGATGAGGTTTTGATAATAGACTATAATTACATATTTTAGTCACTTATTATACTTTAATTTAATGCACTTTAATTGAGTTTGAGTTTTAATCGGTAGTGTCTTGCACTAACTGTGTGTTTTATGAGTTATAGGAATGATTCCAAGCTACGTAGATGTTATGGAATGAACTCAAGTGATTTGGAGCTTTAAAGTTTGAGAAATTGTTCAAGTAATTAAGCCGGAATCATGTTTGGGGGGTCAACGGATGATAGTTAGAGCGAACGAAGAATCCAGTAGGCATATTCCGCACTGTCTAGTAAAATAAATATAAGTTTTTATCACAACTTCATTTTTGCTTCACAATATACGGTTGAAAATATAACTTAAAGGTCTACAACTTTCATGTTTTACGTTGCTCTAAATTCAAAATAGAACAGGGTGAAAACAACGCGTCAATAGCGCAATCGTGCTCAGGTCGTGCTCGTCAGGCAGAACTCTGGGCCACTAGCACGATCGCGCTAGTCAAACCCGGGAAAAGTGTCCTTTTCACATTGGAGAAGGTATAATTTTTTGGGCCCAACCCTACTTGGTATATATACATGGAAAATGGTATTTTTAGGGGAGGAGAACGTTTTTGAGAGGAAAACACAAGCACTGAGCCGCCGTGGAGGTCGGGTTTCATCTTTTATTCCACCAACTTAGTCTTTTTATGTTTCTTTGTATGATTTGTTATTTTCCTATCATGTCTATGTGGAGCTAAACTTTACGTTCTAGGGTTGTGGTTCTTTCATGGCTATTATTATTCAGATATTGATTTTGATTTCTTAGTTTATCATATTGGTTTAGTTATTCAATCCTGAACTTAATTATTTGATTGCTTGATCACCAATTGAATACTATCTACAAATCTATAGTTGAACTCGAAAGTGGGAATTCTAGATTGCATATAGGATTGAATAGAGAAAGTTCTTGAACCTGGGAATCGAGGAACAAATTTGCGGTTCGGATAGACATATACCTAATTGTCTTGCTTTGTTGATTTACACGAATTATAAATGTGTTCTTGTTGATTCTAATTCCATAGACATATAGGAGTTAGGTTAGCTTGAATAGGAAACTAAGAACTCGATAAATTCTTATGAGCAATATTAACCTTGTTAACCAATAAACTAGATAAATTACTTAGTCAATTCAATTGAAGAACACAATAGGAATGTTAGATAGCCCATAACCCTAGATCGTTTTCATTACATTGATATCATAAAAATATACTCTTTATCTGTTAAAAGTTTATTATTTATATTTCTTTATTTAATTAGTTTAGAACCAAATACTTCTAGGTTTAGTTATTGTTTAGATAATTAGGATAGTCTAATTTAATTAATAGTTAATCACAAGTCCTCGTGGGTTCGACGTCCGACTTTTAGTCACTTTATTACTTGACGACCACGTATAATTGCATGTGCGTTTGGCCGTAACACGTTTTTGGCACCGTTTCCGAGGACTTAGAAATTAACTTTTTTTCTATATTAGACTTTTACTTTTATCTTTACAAGTTTTTATTTTTTTCTTCTCTATTTGCAAATATTTTTATTTTTATAACTATTTTATTTTTCTCTTACCGTGTTTCTAGTCTTCTCAGCATGTCATATGGGGATGAAATATTCGGAGGTAAGGTTATTGATGAAGTCTCTTGGTTGACGGACGACTTTTATGGCCCATATTTTTGGGCTTGTCATGACATGAACTCCGGGAGGTCTGTATTTGAACATTGGATTAAGGGTTGGTATTGGGACATATATTCTCGATTAGGCGAATATGCGGAACGACGTTGCCTTCTGACAACGTTGGTGAATGATTGGTCTAAGGAGAGAGATGAACTTGCACATAAAATTTATAATTTTTGCTTGGTTGTAGATAACATAGATGCAGATTTGAGCACAAAGGTCGATGCGTGTAACGCACAACAAATTAATAATGAGTTGTATGAAACTGAAAAAAATCTTCTAGACCAAATTGAGGAGCTAAAACAAGAATACTAAAAACTAGACCATGTTTTTCTTGAGGATGCCAATATTGAGAAGAGTGCTCTAAAGTCATATGAGGGAGAAGATAATATTACTTTGGGAGACTTGAGTGTGTGTAAATATAGGGATGCAAATAGTAGTAAAATTCATGAGTTATAGAGCATTAGACCTCATTCCAATTATTTTTTCACATTGTGTTTAAATAGTAAGATAGTAATCGAGCAATTCGAGCCAATGAAGGGGTCAAAGAGTGAAGATGAGAGCGCTTATATTCTTGAATTTGTTGTGCCACAAAGCAAAAATTACATTCCTCATCTAAAGGCCGAGAGGTGCAGAGTAAAAAATTTATTACTTGGCATGGTTATCATTGTAGCCCCACCAAATGAGCATAGCCACAGACCGGATGCTATGTTAGGGGTAAAATTCATAAGTTTAAGGTGGAGAAAAATATTGGTTCAAGTCATGCCGCGACTTTAAATTAGACGCTTGGTTGTAGGTAACCCAACTTTACTGCTTTCTTTTATTCTTATTTATTTTTGCTTATTTTATTTTTTTTATCTTTATAGCATTTTTTTTGTAGGATTATGAGCATAGAATAAAAGCCACGAGAAGTATGAAAAAGTGAGATATGTGGTTGAAATAAGTGTGGGGTGACTGCACAAAGGATCGTACCTGGGAGAAGTCTGAGTATCCCGTGAGCTGCTAATGCTTCGGCCTTTGGCCTACCAAGGAGTCTCTTTTACCCTCTTGTTATTTTTAGTGTGCGTTGAGGACATTGCACAATTTTAAGTGTAGGGTGAGGAGATTGTTTGGGTGATTTTATGTGCAATGTTAACTTAGTTATAGTACTTGTTCTTAGTGTAGTAATTTATTTTAAAAAAAGAAAAAAATAAAAAATGAAAAACAAAATCAAAAAATTTGGACTTTTCCTGACGATGGATTTTGTGGACAACTTTCTTGAGGGATTAAGGTCCAATAAAAAAAATGAAAAAAGGGTGAAAATAGAAAAAATCCAAAAATGCGTCTCTTATTTTTTAGGTTGCAATAATCCCCCATGTGTTTTCTTTGTGCAATGGTTCTTTTCTATATGATGTAGTTTGAACCGGGTAGTAGTATTTTTGTTATTTTATTTTTAGAGTAGATTAGAATTTAGGGAATAAATAAAGGAAGAACGATAAACCTAGGCGCCCATGACTTGTTTGATAGTAACATATTTAGGCTTCGGCATGTGTAGTATCTTCCCTATGATTTGAAATTATCGATGATGCCTTGCTTAGTTGAATAGCATGTCTTGTGATGCCCATGTCTCGTTATCTTGACTTGTGTTCACTTTGTGCTTAATGCTTAATATCTCGTGGCTCCGTGAATACTTGCATTTATTTGAGAGTCGGAATGAGACAGTTCTTAGTGAGTCATGTGCCATGTGTGGTGAGGTTTTTGTATAGTCTATGTATTGTACTTGTGTCTAGAACTTGCCCGGTATGTGAGTTGAAGCTAAATTTTAAGTGATGTTCGGTTTGAAAAATGATTTTAGGCTTTTTTTGATATTTTTGAGCTTTATTACTTATCACAAATAAAATTTATCTCTAATTAACCCTTTTGAGCCTATAGACTTTTATTTGGCACCCACATTACAAGCCTATGGCCTTTTTATTCTTAATTGATATTGTTTTGATCCCTTTTCCTCTTAAAGCACTTTAATTGTGAGATGAGCGCTAAAAGAAACAAGAAGGAACTAAGTGTAGGGTGGATTTTGAGTGAAACCAATAAAAGAAAGAAAGGTGCACTTGTTTTGTAAAATAATACACCATTAGCAGAAATTGAAAAAAAAAATAATCTGAAAAAAAAAATTGAGATGAATACATTGTTGTCTTGTTCCTTCTAGTGGGTATGAATTAATGTAGTGCTTAAAAAAGAAGGGAGCATATTTGGGGTGATATTGTGTGTGAAAGTGAAGTAGATTGAAGAATTTGCGCTTAAAGTTGATTATGTGGTGTGTTAAAATGCTTAGGAGGGTTAGTCGCTATTCCTAAATATATCCTACCCGTCCCTTAGCCCACATTACAACCATGAAAAAATCCTAATTGATTTTAGATCGAGTGAGCCTGCATTAGTATAGATTTACATTATGGGCAAGCCTATGGTACCAAGTGCTTGCATGTGACTTCTTTTGTGAGAGTGAGAGAGTTCATTGATATATATATATGAGTCTTTAAACTATATTTGATCATGATATTTGATTGTGTGGGTTCAACGTATTCTTTTGTTCTTATTGTGAGGGAACATGGCTTCAGGAGGGATAGGTAACGTTATTAGACTTCTCTATGACGTTGGCTATTCAAGCCATGAGTGCATCGTGACATTGAGTCGGTTTTTGAGGATATGATTGTTGTGAGCATGTTGTTTTTGTTGTAAATAAATTTTGAGAATAATATGAGTAAAAGGGAATTGTTGCATATGCTAGAGTTTAATTGTTGCTATCAACCATAATCATTGGTGTAGCGTGCTTCGAATATGTTAAGTGCTCATAGATAGAGTAAATTTTTGGTTGAATCGAGGACAAGCAACGTTTAAGTGTGGGGTTTTAATGATATGCTATAGTTACGTATTTTAGTCGCTTATTATACTCTAATTTACTGTACTTTAATTGAGTTTGAGTTTTAATCACTAGTGTCTTGCACTAACTGTGTGTTTTATGCCTTGTAGGAGTTATTCTGAGCTATGTAGATATTATAGAATGAATTCAAGTGATTTGGAGCTTTAACGTTTGAGTGAAAGTTCAAGGAATTAAGCTGGGATCGTATTTGGGGGGTCAACGGATGATAGTTAGAGCGAACGAAGAATCCAGTAGGCATATTGCGCACTCTCTAGTAAAATATATATCACTTTTTTCTCAGAACATAATTTTGGCTCCACAATATATAGCTGGAAATCACCCTCAAAGGGCTACAACTTTCATGTTTTATGTTTTTCCAAATTTGAAACGGAATAGGGTGAAAAATGCGCGTCAATAGCGCGATCACTCTCAGGTCGTGCTCATCAGGTAGAACACTAGGCCACCAGCGCGAGCACTAGCGCGATCGTGCTAGTCAAACCCGGGAAAAGTATTCTTTTTCACATTAGAGAAGGTATAATTGTTTGGGCCCAACCCTACTTGGTATATATACATGGAAAAATGGTATTTTGAGGGGAGGAGAACGTTTTTGAGAGGAAAACACAAGCACTGAGCCGTCGTGGAGGCCGGGTTTCATCTTTTCTTCCACCAACTTTGTCTTTTTATGTTTCTTTGTATGATTTGTTGTTTTTCTACCATGTCAATGTGGAGATAAACTTCACGTTCTAGGGTTGTGGTTCTTTCATGGCTATTGTTATTCGGATATTGATTTTGATTTCTTAGTTTATCGTATTAGTTTATTTATTCAATCCTGCAATTAATTATTCAACTGCTTGATCACCAATTGAATACTATCTACGAATCTAAACTTGAACTCAAAAGTGGGAATTCTAGATTGCATATAGGATTGAATAGAGCAAGTTCTTGAACCTAGGCATCGGGGAACATATTTACGGTTTGGATTATAAATTCGTTCTTGTTGATTCTAATTCCATAGACATATAGGAGTTATGTTAGCTTGAATAGGCGAGTAAGAACTCGATAGATTCTTATGAGCAATATTAACCCTTTCAACCAATAAACTAAATAAATTAGTTAGCCAATTCAATTGAAGAATACAATAGGAATGTTAGATAGCCCATAATCCTAGATCGTTTTCATTACATTGATATTTTAAAAATCTGCTCTTTCTCTGTTAAAAATTCATTATTTATATTTCTTTATTTAATTATTTTAGAACCAAATACTTCTAGGATTAGTTTTTGTTTAGATAATTATGATAGTCTAATTTAGTTAATAGTTAATCACAAGTCGTCGTGGATTCGACATCCCACTTTTAGTCACTTTATTACTTGATGACCGTGTATACTTGCTTGTGTGTTTGGCTGCAAAGTGTTTTCAAGGCCTTCAAAATACAAAATGGGTAAGAAAACAAGTGATGACCCCTTTGGGTCGTCACAGCCAAACACCTTCTTCCGGGTTAATAGAATTTCTTACCCGGATTTCTTGTTTGCGGATTGTAATACAGAGTGAATCCTTTTCCTCGATTCGGGATTTTAACCGGTAACTTGGGACACTATAAATCTCCCAAGTGGCGACTCTGAATTATTTAAATAAATAAATCTCGTTTTGATTGTCCCTTAATTGGAAAAAACTCCCTTATTATGTCCCTTCACGGGGTGTAGTGGAGAAGGAGGTATGACAGCTCTGGCGACTCTGCTGGGGACAAGAACCTAGAACTTCGGTTCAGGGTTCAAGAATTCGATCTTAGATAAATTGTTATAGTTGGCTTATTATCTGATTTTGCTACATATTTGAGCCTAATGTGCTAAATGTTGCTTTTTACCGCTTTGATATTGGTGGACTGTATATAAATTGTTACGAATCCCTCCTCTCTCTGAGTATTCTAAATCATGAAGAAGTGTACACTTTGTGTGACTTCTTTTCTATTAGATTCATATCCTAAATTTTAGAATGAGGTTCGGACAAGTTGCAAAGCCGGTGAAGATTCTGTATTCCCGGTATGCTGCCCCCCCCCCCAGCTCGAGTTGTTCCCTCGGGCTAGTCGGGTCTAGAACAATAAACCCTGGCCTTAAACCTAGAATAACATAGCCTCATGCCGGATCCCTAGTAGGAACTCTTGTTTGCATCATATGCATTTCACTTAGGGGACTCAACACAGGGGTCGCGTCCGTGTAGGACAGGTGTATTCAAAATAATAGACCATCTTGATATATCCTATGTGCTACATGTTGCATTTATTCAATGGTAAATGGGTCATTTTGCGGACCAAGGATAGTTGAGGGCAAACAAAAAAATGAAAAAAAAAGGAAAAAAAAGGGGTGAAAAGTGTGAAGATAAAGCAAGTAGGGCTCAGTTATGTTTTTTTGTTACATTTTTATTAAGGAAAAAGAATAAAATACATAAAAAATTCAAAAAAATTTTGCACTATTTTATCATTTGAAGAAAATCAAAAAAATCAAAATCAAAAAGCGGGAAAAGAATATCCTAAAAGGTTTTGCATGTTTCATCATTTTTCAAGAAAAAGCAAAAAATATGTTTTCTCTAAATTAGATGTTTTTTAATTCTCAACTATATCCAATCTGCCCGAACTACGCAAACTTGATTCTCGTCTCCCGGGGCGGGATACGTAGGCAACCCACAAGGGTCCGGTCTTCCTAGTAAATCTTAGGTTCTTGGCTTTGCGGGGTCTTAGCCAAATTTTGCACTTGTTGCCATCTTTGGGCTAAATAAGTCATTTTGCAAAAATAATCACAGTCATGTCTTGCATCTGTCTAGTAGGGAATGTTGTTGTCTCACAGAGTGTTGATATAAGTTTTTTCATACAGGTATAGATCCAGTTACCGAAGTTTAAGCAGGACAGATACCCTCAGGACCACTGCATTCAGGAGTTACTTAAAGAGATTTATTTTTATTTTTATTTTTTGTTATTTTTTGAGTATGTTTTTTTTATGTCGTCTTTTACTTTCTAGTTTTGTACTGCAATGTCAAGATTTTTGTTATTGTACTTGTTATTTCGTATTTGAAAAGGTGTGGTGTAACTCAAAAATCCAAAAATATATTCTGTTTTTTATATTTCCGTTAGAATTTTCTTTAGAAATACTACTCCTAAAAAGCAAGAAACAAAAAAGAGAAAAGAAACTTTGAGGTGGTTTTATTTTAGGAAATTGGTATTTAGAATTTTTAAATTTTTTTTAATACTTCCTTTAGCATATTAAGACTAAAAAAATTCAAAAAGAAAGAATTTTATTTTAGTACATTTTTAAAAGTTTTCTTTAAGGTTTTAATTCCAAAATCCAAAAAGATTTTATTTTTTGAGGTGTTTCTTTGGGAAATTAATGAAAAATGAAAAAAAAAATCTTTTATTTTCATTAGAAGAAAAGAAGACAACATGATTTCCTTTCTTAAAAAAAAGTCAAAAAAATATTTTTCTCTTCTAGGATTTTTCCTTGATAGAGAATTTGTGTCAAAGAAAAAAAAAGGAAAAAAATTCGTTAAGCTTGAGTTTAAAATAAGTTATAGATCACTGAGTCTAGAAAGTTTAAAAAAAAGGATTTGCTGGCTTTATTTCCCTTTTCTCATCAGAGTAGTCGTTAAGGTAAAAACGAAAAAAGGAGAATGTTAGTTTGTTTACTTTATTCTCATTCTTCCAGAACTACGCAAAAATTTAATTCATGCGGCGTCATGATACGTAGGCAACCTACATAGGATTCGATCGAATCATTTTTATTTTATTAAAATAAAAAGAAAAAAAAGGAAACAAAAAAAAGAGGTAAAATTGTGGGATGTAAGATATGAGAGAATGAAAGAGTGATGATTAAAAAAAAGAGAAATGAAGGAAAATGGGCAAGCCATCAAGTGCTAGAAAAGAAAAGAAAAGAGAGGTTGAAATGAACAAATTGGGATGATGCCAACTGACCTTTCACCCTCGATGTCATTTTAGAACCGATAACTGTGGCTAGGTTCATTGCACGTAAAGTGAGATTGTCTTATGTTAAATGCCCTAACACTAACTGATGGCTTCATTTTTGTTATACTCATAGAAGAAGGGTGGTTGGTTTATGGTTTTAAAGTGGTAACTCTTCTCTAAAACACTAAGTCAAAAGGCAATGGTAGACAATAATATAACTGAGTTGGTTGATACCGGTGCCCGAAAGCAGTTGGTTGAACATGACAATGGATTGGTTGAAGAGGTAAAGGTGTTGAGACAACACAAGGCTGACATGTATCAGGCTTGGATGACTGGGAAGGCACCACCTGTCACGACCCGAATTTCCCACCACCGGGGTCGTGATGGTGCCTACTATCGGAGCTAGGCAAGCCAACTATTTAAACATTTCACAAAGTTTATATCTAGAACAATATGATAAACTGAAATAAATACATAAAATATGCGGAAGACTTTTAACAAGAACGATAACATAATGCGGAAGTTTAAAACATATCTCTACCGAGTATCTGATGTCACCACTCACGGACTACTAAGGAGTACAAAAAACATCAGTCTGAAAGAAAATACACAAGAGTCTGTCTCGATACAAATAAACAAACTGAAATAACATAGATGATACTCCGAGCCCGCGGATGTCAGCTAAGCTACCTAAGAGTCTCTGGACGGAAGGTCGGCTCCTAGTCTAGAACTGCTGCGGCGGTCCGTAAGCTACCTCCTGATTTGTGCACAAAAAGGCACAGAAGTGTAGCATCAGCACAACCGACCCCATGTGCTGGTAAGTGCCTGGCCTAACCACAGCGAGGTAGTGATGAGGATAGACAGGACCTACCACAAATAACCTGTACAGATATATACAATAATAGGAGAATACGCTAATCTAAATAGTTAAAAAGGGGAGGGAAGCATGATGGGGGGTACAACAGTTCAAATACAGAAATTGGCTAACAAGAGTGAAAACTGAGCAAGTAATAACTGATAAAGAAATACCGGAAAGCTCAACACAAAGAAAAATATACCCAGTCCATATTCCTGTTGCGGCGTGTAACCCGATCCTCAAAATTTAACACCGTTGCGGCGTGCAACCCGATCCTCGACAATTAATCCGTTGCGCCGTGCAACCTGATCCTCGACAATTAATTCGTTGCGGCGTGCAACCCGATCCTCAATATTTACCAACAAAACTCACCCAACATCATTCACAACTCAGGTGCGAGGGGATTAACATAAAAGAAAATACAAAAGTTCCGACAAGGGAATATATCTAACAACTCAAGTATCCCGGCAAGGGAGTGTTCAATTTATACCAAAATCCCGTCAAGGGAGTGTTCAATTTATACCAAAATCCCGGCAAGGGAGATAATCACAAGACTCTCACTTCTAATACTTAGCTACCAACAACTTTAAGTCGAGCCAATGCTTCAATAATCTATACAAGTTTTCTATTTGTCCTCAATCGATCATATCGGTGAACTCAATCAATTTAAGCAACAAGTCATACCACATTATTCGATTTGAAGCAATTTAAGACCCACGATCATGCTAGACTCGGGTGCATAGATAACCGTCACCATACCTATACACCGACCCCACATAGCACATAGCAAATAATGTTCTAATCATATTCCCTCGAGCCAAAGTTAGATCAGACTCTTACCTCGATCCGAAAATAGCAATCAAGCCTCTAACACCGCCTTTCCTCTAGAATCCAACTCTGGAACAACGATATATAGCCATAATTAGATTCATTATTATCAATAATAGCTCAAGGACACAATTCCATAGCTTAGAAATGAGTTTCATATCATTCTTCCAAAAATACCAAAATCCAACACCGGGCCCACATGGTCCAAACTCGAGGCTCGGACCAAATTCCAATCACCCATAACCCTACGAGTTCAAATATATAATTTTTTTTAAGATTCGACCTCGAATTGAGGTCTAAATCACAAATTCTTTGAAAACCCTAACTATACCCAATTCTCTAATTTTCTACCTATTTTCACATGTTTAGGCCTAAGAATTTGATTGATGTTGATGAAAAATGAAGATAACAAGTTAGGAATTACTTACCCAAGAAAGTTTGATGAAGAATCGCCCAAAAAGCTGTTGGATAAGAGAGAGATTTGAGAAATGGGATATAATCTTGTTCTGTTCTATTTTTCAGAACTTAAAAATCACTGGGCGAAAAATGCTCTTCGCGTTTGCATCACAGTGTCGCGTTCGTGAAGAGTAGACAGGAAATGGTCATCGCATTCGCGTGTGGGCTGCGTGAACGCGTAGAAGGAAAAGCTGGGGATCTGGGCAGGCTTATACGCGAACGCGATGAAGGGCAATTGGGGTTCCAGGTATTGGCATATGCGTTCGCGAGGCGGGTATGCGAACACGAAGAAGGGGGCAAGGGAAGCTATGCGAATGCGTGGCCTGGGCGCGAACGCGAAGAAAGACTGAGCTCCTGGGAAAATTTACCTTACGTGCTCGCGATAGGCTTTCGCGAACGCGAAGAAGAAATTCCCTGGGCACCAACAACAGAAAACTTGCAACATTTCCAAAGCCAAAACCATCCCGAAACACCTCCTAAACTTACCCAAGCCCTCGGGGCTACAAACCAAATATGCACACTGACTCAAAAATATCATACAAACTTGCTCGGGCGATCAAATTGCCAAAATACCATCTAAATTGAAGAATCAAACCCCAAAACTCAAACTTTAGCTATTTTGGTCCGAAACACGTCAAACGACGTCCGATTGTGACAAAATTTCACAGAAAGTGCTTAACGCATATTTAAGACTGTACTGGGCGTCGGAACCAAAATACGAGCCCGATACCTATATTTTCTAGCTCATTTTCATTTCTATTTTTCCTTAATAATTTCAAAAAACAATTTAACAGAAAAATTCTTTTACACGGGGTTCTGGACCTCGAATTTCGACATGCCCGAGTCCCATATTTTTCTACGGACCTCCCGGGACCATCATATCATGGGTCTGGTCCATTTACCCAAAATGTTGACCAAAGTCAACTATATCAATATTAATATCATCATTCTTAAAATTGTTCATAGAATTCACATATTTTAACATTAAAACATTCCGTCTTTGCGTCCAGACTACGCATGCAAATCGAGGCAACCAAAAGTGAGGTTTTCAAGGCCTCGGATGCATGGAAAATGGGAGAAATAGGGTGATGACTCTTTGGGTCGTCACATGCTCCACCTCTAAAACAACCGTTCATCCTCGAACGGACAAAAGAAAGAAGTACCTGAGTCAGGAAATAGATGAGGGTAACGACTCCGCATATCAGACTCGGACTCCCAGGTCGATGCCTCAGGAGGCTGACCTCTCCTCTGAACACGCACTGAAGAAAAACTCTTCGGCCTCAACTGTCGAACCTGCCGGTCTAGAATAGCTACCGGCTCCTCCTCGTAGGACAGATCCTTGTCCAACTGGACAGTGCGGAAATCTAAAACGTGGGTAGGATCTCCGTGATACCTCCAGAGCATAGACACATGAAACGCTAGATGCACGGCTGACAAGCTAGGTGGCAAGGCAAGCCTATAAGCCACCTCTCCCACGTGATCAAGAATTTCAAATGGTCCAATGAACCTAGGGCTAAGTTTGCCCTTCTTCCCAAATCTCATCACGCCCTTCATAGGCGATACACGGAGCAATACTCGCTCACCATCCATGAAAGCTACATCTCGAACCTTGCGATCTGCATGACTCTTTTGCCGCAACTGAGCCGAACGAAGCCTGTCCTAAATGATCTTGCCCTTGTCCAAGGCCTCCTGGACTAAATCTATACCCAATAACCGAGCCTCTCCCGGCTCAAACCATCCAACTGAAGACCGACATCGCCTACCATACAACGCCTCATAAGGAGCCATATGAATGCTGGATTGGTAGCTGTTGTTGTAGGTGAACTCTGCTAAAGGTAGAAACTGGTCCCAAGAGCCTCCAAAATCAATAACACACGCTCGGAGCATATCCTCCAATATCTGAAAAGTCATCTCGGACTGACCATCTGTTTGAGGATGGAATGTTGTACTCAACTGAACTGGGTACCTAACTCCTGCTGAACTGCTCTCCAAAAGCGCGAGGTAAACTGCGTACCCCGATCCGAAATGATGGACGTCGGCACACCATGAAGGCGAACAATCTCTCGGATGTAAATCTCAGCAAGTCTCTCTGATGAATAAGTGGTGGCAACAGGAATGAATTGTGCTAACTTGGTCAGCCTATCAACAATGACCCAAATAGCATCAAACTTCTTGCGAGTCACCGGAAGTCCAGTAACGAAGTCCATGGTAATCCGCTCCAACTTCCACTCAGGAAGCTCAATCCTCCGAAACAGACCACCAGCCTCTGATGCTCATACTTGACCTGCTGACAATTCAAACATCGAGCCATATATGCAACAATGTCCTTCTTCATCCTACGCCACCAGTAATGCTATCACAAGTCCTGATACATCTTCGCGGCGCCCGGGTGAATAGAATACCGAGAACTACATGCCTCTGCTAAGATCAACTCTCGAATACCATCGACATTGGGAACACTTACTCGCCCCTGCAACCTCAAAACACCATCCGCATCTAAAGTTACCTTCGTGGTACCACCACGCTGCACGATGTCTCTCAGGACACATAAATGGGGATCATCAAACTGTCGCTCCCCAATACGCTCCATCAACGACGAACGAGCAACCGTGAAAGCTAACACACTGCTAGGCTCAGAAATATCCAATATCACAAATCGATTAGCTAAGGCCTGTACATCCACAGCAAGCAGTCTCTGGCTGACCAGAATGTAGGCAAGACTACCTATGCTAGTGGACTTCCTACTCAATGCATCGGCCACCACATTGGCTCTCCCCTGGTGGTACAAATAGTAACATCATAATCCTTTAATAGCTCTAACCATCTCTGCTGCCTCAAATTCAACTCTTTCTGCTTGAATAAGTATTGCAGACTCTTGTGAGCAGTGTGCACCTCACATGTCACACCATATAAGTAATGCCTCCAAATCTTCAACGCATGAACAATGGCTGCCAACACTAGATCATGGACTGGGTAGTTCTTCTCGTGAATCTTCAACTGCCTCGAAGCATAAGCAATGACCCTACCATCCTGCATCAATACTGCGCCAAGCCCAATACGGGAAGCATCACAATAAACTGTATAAGGCCCTGAACCTGAGGGCAAAACCAAGATCGGTGTCGTAGTCAGAGCTGTCTTGAGCTTCTGAAAGCTCTCCTCGCACTCGTCTGACCACTGGAACTGAGCACCTTTCTGGGTCAACCTGGTCATCGGGGCTACTATAGATAAGAATCCCTCCATAAATCGATGATAAAAACCGGCTAACCCGAAGAAACTCCAAATCTCAATAGCTGAAGCTGGTCGAGGCCAATCCTTGACTGCCTCAATCTTCTTCGGGTCTACCTGAATGCCCGCTGCTGATACTACATGACCCACAAATGCAATTGAACTCAACCAGAACTCGCACTTTGAGAACATGGCATACAACTAGCTATCCTTCAGAGTCTAAAGAACCACTCTGAGGTGCTGCTCGTGCTCCTCCTGACTGCGGGAGTACACAAGAATATTATCAATGAAAACTATCATGAACAAGCCCAAATAAGGCCTGAACACTCGGTTCATCAACTCCATAAATGGTGCTGGGGCATTGGTCAACCCATACGACATGACCAAAAACTTATAATGCCTGTACCGGGTGCGAAATAATATCTTAGGGACATCAGATGCCCTAATCCTCAACAGGTGATAACCTGACCTCAAATCTATCTTTGAAAATACCTTCGCACCCTACAACTGGTCAAACAAATCATCAATCCTCGAGTGTGGGTACTTGTTCTTTATTGTCACCTTGTTCAACTGCCGGTAATCAATGCACATTCTCATCGTTCCATCCTTTTTCTTCACAAATAGAATTGGCGCACCCCAAGGAGAAACACTAGGCCTGATGAAGCCTTTCTTAAGCAAATCCTGCAACCGATCCTTTAGCTCCTTCAGCTTTGGCGGGGCCATATGAAATGGCGAAATAGAAATGGGCTGCGTGCCTGGGGCCAGACCAATACAAAAATCAATATCCCTGTCGGGCGGCATACCCGGCAGGATTGAAGGAAAAACCTTTGGAAACTCCCGAACAATAGGAACTGAATCAATAGAAGGAACCTCCGTGATGGAATCGCGAACATATGCCAAATAAGCTAAACACCCCTTCTCGACCATGCGTCGAGCCTTAACATATGAAATGACACTGCGGGTGGCATGTCCTTCGGTCCCTCTCCATTCCAATCGGGGAAAATCTGGTAAAACCAAAGTAACAGTCTTGGCGTGACAATCCAAGATCGCATGATACGGGGACATCCAATCCATCCCCAATATAACATCAAAATCAACCATGTCTAGAAGCAATAGATCAACACGGGTCTCAAGACCCTCAAATACCACTACACAGGAATGATGAACTTTGTCGACCACTATAGAATCTCCCACTGGCATAGATACATATACAGGAATGCCCAAGGCATCATTAGGCATAGCCAAGTAGGGAGCAAAATAAGACGACACATATGAATACGTGGACCCAGGGTCAAATAGCATTGAAGCATTCCTGTCACAAACCAGAATAGTACTTGTGATCACAACATCTGATGACTCGGCCTCTGGCCTGGCTGGCAAAGCATAACAATGGGGCTGGGCCCCACCTCCCTGAATAGCATCTCTAGGGCGATCAACTACTGGCTGACCTCTGCCTCTGTCGGTCCGAGCTCCACCTCTACGATCCCTACCTCCACCTCTATGATCCCTACCCCCGCCACTAGCTGGCTGGGTGGCCTGTGGATCACCTGCTGCCTGAATCATGGGACGAGGACCCTGCTGCTGTGACCGAGCACCCCTCAACCTCGGGCAATATCTCCTAATGTGGCTGAGATCTCCACACTCATAACACCCAGCAGAATGCGGCAACTAAGAAGACCGGGGCTGACCCTGACACCCTGAATGACCTCCTTGAAGGCTCTAAAGTGGTAGTGCACTGATGAGCTGCTGATCAGAGTAGTGCTACTGAGAACCGCTACCACCCGCGGTACCGTATGAAACCTGAAGCACTGACTGAAAGGGCCTCTAAGGGTGGCCTCTATCATATGAATCCCTACCTCCAGATGAGGTACCACTGAACCTACTAGAATGATGAGGCCTCTTATCTGACCCCTGACCACCTCCCCGAGCGAGTGCCATCTCTACCAGGTGGGCCGCATTGGCCGCCTCCTGAAAGGAAATATCACTACCAACTCCCATGGCCATCTGAAGACGGATCGGATGAATCAATCCATCAATGAATCTACGGACCCTCTCTCGCTCTATTGGGAGTATCACAACTGCATGGCATTCCAAATCAACAAATCTGGTCTCATACTATGTAACTGTAATGGAGCCCTGCTGGAGGCGCTCAAACTGCCTACAAAGTGCCTCCCGCTGAGTGACGGGGAGAAACTTCTCCAAGAATAACTCCGCAAACTGATCCCATGTCAAAGCTCGAGACCTNGATCAAGTCTCCACAAAGCATCCGAAGACATGGCCGCTCCATCTCCGGCCTGAGCTGTAATACCTATCTGGGCTGCTACTGCAGGCTGAACCACTGGAACCTGAGTCCGGGGAGCTACCTGCTCTGGAGTACGCGTAGCAGGAGTCTGAACCCCTCCTCCAGCCTGAGAAGTGGCTGGTGCTACTAGCATCAAACCCGCTCTAGTGACACTGTCCATAAAGCCTGCTATGCAGACGAGATCATCCTGGAGATCCGGGGGAAACATAACACCTCCTGGGACCTGAGCTGGGCCCATTGGAGCTGCTGGGGCTGGAACCTCCTCATCAAAGCCAATATGAGGCTCCATCTCTGGAACTGCTGCTTGGGGCTGAGCCCTGCCCGTACCACGGCCTCTGGCACGACGTCGGCCCCTGCCCCTCGCGGGAGCTACTGCTGCGGCTCGGGCTGCTGCTCAGTAGAAGAAGAAGCACATGTTCTCGCCATCTACGAAAGAACAGAGTAGAAGGACAACTAGTATTTGAGAAATAGATTCGCACGACAAGAAAGAACAAAAGTGAAACGTTTCCTAACTCTGTAGCCTCTAGGGATAAATACAGACATCTCCATACCGATCCCTCAGACTCTACCAAGCTTGTCCGTGAGTTGTGAGACCCAAGTAACCTAGTGCTCTGATACCAACTTGTCACGACCCGAATTTCCCACCACCGAGGTCGTGATGGCGCCTACTATTAGAGCTAGGCAAGCCAAATATTTAAACATTTCACAAAGTTTATACCTAGAACAATATGATAAACTGAAATAAATACATAAAATATGCGGAAGACTTTTAACAAGAACGATAACATAATGCAGAAGTTTAAAACATATCTCTACCCAGTATCTGGTGTCACCACTCATGGACTACTAAGGAGTACTAAAAACATCAGTCTGAAAGAATATACACAAAAGTCTGGCTCGATAAAAATAAACAAACTGAAATAACATAGATGAGACTCCGAGCCCACAGACGTCAGCTAAGCTACCTAAGAGTCTCTGGACTGAAGGTCGGCTCCCGATCTAGAACTGCTGTGGTGGTCCGTAAGCTTCCTCCTGATCTGTGCACAAAAAGGCACAGAAGTGTAGCATCAGCACAACCGACCCCATGTGCTGGTAAGTGCCTGGCCTAACCCCGACGAGGTAGTGACGAGGCTAGATAGGACCTACCACAAACAACCTGTACAGATATATACAATAACAGGAGAATACGCTAATCTAAATAGTTAAAAGGGGGAGGGAAACATGCTGGGGGTACAACAGTTCAAATATATAAATCGGCTAACAAGAGTGAAAATTGAGCAGGTAATAACTGATAAAGAAATACCGGAAAGCTCAACACACAGAACAATATACTCAGTCCATATTCCCGTTGCGGCACGCAATACGATCCACAACATTTAACACCATTGCAGCGTGCAACCCGATCCTCGACAATTAATCTATTGCGGCATGCAACCCGATCCTCAACAATTAATCTGTTGTGGCGTGCAACCCGATCCTCAATATTTGCCAACAAAACTCACCCAACAACATTCGCAACTCAGGTGCGAGGGGTAGTAACATAAAAAAAATACAAAAGTTCCAACAAGGGAATATATCTAACAACTTAAGTATCCTTGCAAGGGAGTGTTCAATTTATACCAAAATCCCGGCAAGGGAGTGTTCAATTTATACCAAAATCCCGGCAAGGGAGTTAATCACAGGACTCCCACTTCTAATACTTAGCTACCAACGACTTTATGTCGAGCCAATGCTTCAATAATCTGTACAAGTTTCCTATTTGTCCTCAATCGATCATATCGGTGAACTCAATCAATTTAAGCAACAAGTCATACCACATTATTCAATTTGAAGCAATTTAAGACCCACGATCATGCTAGACTCGGGCGCAAAGACAACCGTTACCATACCTTACATAGAAAATAATGTTCTAATCCTATTCCCTCGAGCCAAAGTTATATCAAACACTTGCCTCGATCCTAAAATAGAAATCAAGCCTCTAACACCGCCTTTCCTCTAAAATCCAACTCTGGAACAACGATATCTAGGCATAATTAGATTTAATATTATCAATAATAGCTCAAGGACACAATTCCATAGCTTAGAAATGAGTTTCCTATCATTCTTCCAAAACTACCAAAATCCGACACCGGGCCCACATGGTCCAAACTCGAGGCTCGGACCAAATTCCAATCACCCATAACCCCACGAGTTCAAATATATAATTTGTTTTAAGATTCGACTTCGAATTGAGGTCTAAATCACAAATTCTTTGAAAACCCTAACTATACCCAATTCTCTAATTTCCATATTTTAGGCCTAAGAATTTGATTGATGTTAATGAAAAATGAAGATAACGAGTTAGGAATTACTTACCCAAGAAAGTTTGATGAAGAATCGCCCAAAAAGTTGTTGGATAAGAGAGATATTTGAGAAATGGGATATAATCCCATTCTGTTTTGTTTTTCAGAACTTAAAAATCACTGGGCAAAAAATGCTCTTTGCATTCGCATCATAGTGTCGCATTCGCGAAGAGTAGATAGGAAATGGTCATCGCGTTCGCATGTGGGCTATGCGAACGCGTAGAAGGAAATACTGGGGGTCTGGGCAGGCTTATACGTGAATGCGAGGGAGTCTCGCAAACGCGATGAAGGGAAGTTGGAGTTCAAGGTATTAGCATATGCATTCGCGAGGCGGGAATGCGAACGCGAAGAAGGGGGCAAGGGAAGCTATGCGAACGCGCGGCCTGGGCGCGAACCCAAAGAAAGACAGAGCTCCTGGGAATATTTACCTTACGCGTTCGCGATAGGCCTTCGCGAACGCGAAGAAGAAATTCCCTGGGCACCTACAGCAGAAAAACTGCAACATTTGCAAAGCCAAAACCATTCCGAAACACCTCCTAAACTTACCCGAGCCATCGGGGCTCCAAACCAAATATGCACACTGACTCAAAAACACCATACGAACTTGCTCGAGTGATCAAATCGCCAAAATAACATCAAAATCGAAGAATCAAACCCCAAAACTCAAAATTTTCATTTCAAAGTTCATAACTTCCAACTATAGCTATGTAGGTCCGAAACACGTCAAACGACGTCCGATTTCGACCAAATTTCACAGAAAGCGCTTAACACATATTTAAGACCTGTACCGGGCGTCGAAACCAAAATACGAGCCCGATACCTATATTTTCTAGCTCATTTTCATTTCTATTTTTCCTTAATAATTTCATAAAACAATTTAACAAAAAAATTCTTTTACCGGGGTTCTGGACCTCGGATTTCGACTCCGGGCACATGCCCGAGTCCCATGTTTATCTACGGACCTCTCGGGACCATCATATGATTGGTCCGAGTCCGTTTACCCAAAATATTGACCAAAGTCAACTATATCACTATTAATATCATAATTCTTTAAATTTTTCACATAATTCACATATTTTAACATAAAAATTTTCGGGCTTCGTGCCTGGACTGCGCATGCAAATCGAGGCAACCAAAAGTGAGGTTTTCAAGGCCTCGGAAGCACAGAAAAACAGAGAAATAGGGTGATGACCCTTTGGGTCGTCACACCACCCCCGCTACCACTTAGCTTCCTAGATGCCACCCTTACCCAAGCTCCAGACACAATGCTAGATGATCCTCCATACTCTCCAGAGCCACCTGTTTATCTCCAAGCTCATGATGCCCAATATTACCCCTCAGAGGTCGCCCACAAGGTTCTTGATTCATACAAGAAGTGCCCTCGGGATGAGCTTCATGCTGAAAATGAAAAGGTTACAAGAAAAGTAGGGCGAGATGAGATATCCATGAAGCTGAAAGGCGCAGAAAATTCTTAAAGAAAATGCAAGGGATGGGAGACCAAGTTAACACGTCTTACAATGAATTGTGTATGTTCCTTGATGTTCGCCTACCTGCGGGGTTTAGAGTGCCAAAGTTTAACTTGTATGATGGGAGTGGAGATCCGGTAGCCCATCGGAGCGGTTATTGCTGTGAAATGAGAACTGTTGGCAAGAAAGATGATTTGTTGATTGCATATTTCAGTAATAGCATGACTGGGGCAACTTTGGAATGGCATAATCATCAAGATTTTGGTAAGTGGCATACATTGGGCGACATGGCTCAAGATTTTGTGGGTCGCTTTCAGTACAATATAGACATTTTCCCAAGCCTCTTCTCCCTATCTCAGATGGAAAAGAAACCCAAGGTAAGTTTTAAGGATTTTTGGCTTAGATGGAATGAACAAGTTTCTCAAGATAGTCCTCCCATTGATAGAAAAGATATCGCTAAGCCCTGCCGACGACAGGGTCCAGTGGTCGTTCTTGCCAAACGTCTTCAGCATTAACTCCAACCCCAAACCTATCCCCGAGCTCCACATAATCCACCTCACCATTATCCTCCGAACAATGACCGGTCATATGTCCAACCACTAGGTCACTCCCACCACCAACGACATGGTCCGGTGGTCGTTCTTGCTAAACGCTTTAAGCCACAACATCGACCCCGTGAACATCCCCAAACTCCACATAAGCCACCCCAGTATTATCCATTGAACAACAATCGGCCATTTGTCGAACTACCAGGTCACTCCCTAGGGCGAGCACCAACATCCCAAAATCCACGTGTGCCTTCACAGTATTTTCAAGCATCCAACAATCCTAGAAAACTGAGGCATGGAGGGAAACAAAGGCCAAAATATAATTTCGCGCCTATTGGAAAATCCTACACATGTTTGTTTGAAAAGTTAAAGCATTCTGGCCTGATTGAGCCACTCCTCAACTATACTCCAGACCCATATGCGAAAGGCTTAGATCCTATTGTTTGATGCATGTAGCACTTTAATGTCCAGGGACATAGCATTGAAGATTGTCGCTCTTTGAAAAGGGAAATAGAAAGAATGATTGAAGAAGGGTAGTTGTGGTCAATGGCAGTGGTAGGGAGCATACGAATCCTTTTGGGAAGTTGTTGATTAAAGTTGATAATAGTCTTGGCAATATTGATACAAAACTCAGTGGCTAAGATGCCGTGCTTGGTAATTGGGAAGACGCTCCATTTCTTGGTCAGCCGGAGTGGAGTTTTGGTGGTTTATTTTGTTGTCATTTCTGTTGTCCAAGTTATTTCAGGGTTGTAATATGGATATCATCTTGTGACTTACACCCTTCTATCCTTTTATTTTGTCTAGTTCCTTTGGTCTTAGTATATCATTTAGTGTTGTCTAGGTTTGTTCTTAAGGTTGTACCCTAGTTTATTGTGCTTGTTTTGTTGTCCAAACTCTTTCACCGTCTGTCTAATGCAACTCTCTGTTTTATGCTATTTCTAGCCATTTCTGTTTAGTTCTCTTCTCCTTTTATAGTTCTCTTCATGTTGGTTCTAATGACATGACATGCATGCAAAATTCTAGACCTGGTCTTAACAGTTAGTTTACTCATTAAGCATTGAAATAATTTGGAAGATGAAAGCGGCACTTGAGGAAAATAAGTATAGATTTTGACATTTTGATATCATTCGAGCCCGAATTGTGAGAAATTGGGGCAGATAGAACATAAAGAAATACTGTTGAAATGTATCATGTCACATCAGTTTGAAGCCAAAGGCAAGTTCTCCCCAAATTGGCAGGGGCCGTTCATCGTGATGAGAGTGTTGTCCAATGGTGCTTTGTATATAACAGACATAGAACGCAAGCGTGTAGATATGACCATCAATTCTGATGCGGTCAAGAGATATTATGTTTGATCTTCTTCGGTTTAATTGTATTTGTTTGTACTTGGTATGTTTTGAAGGTTGGAATGACGAAGGCGTTTTGTTCTGCTATCTAAATACTTTATCCTTTGTTACCCCCTTTGAGCCTTATTTATTTTCTTTCATACCCCTCTTTCGGAATCGGTAGCAAAGATCTGGAACACAAGAGTGACAGCTAAGTAAAGGAAAAAGCAAAAATGAAAAAGAATGAACAAAGAGAGGAAAAATAATGATAAATGAAAAAAAAGAGAAGAAAAAAGAAAAAAAATAGCATAACAACAAAAAGGGAAAAGGAAGAAAGAAAAAGAAAAGAAGAGAAAGAGGAAGAAAAATAAATGAAAAATCACAACAACAAAGTAATCCCTATGACATGAACTATGTTCGACCCGATTCCTTTTAAGGATACGTAGGCAGCCTCACGGTTCGGTCCCATAAAAACAAAATCCAAAAATCCTCAAGTAAAGAAACTAGGGAAGAAGTTGTGGTTGTTGTAAGAAATTTGATTCCAAAAGTTGTAATTTTGAACCCATTTGAATGGTTTTTAGCCTTTTGACACCCTTTCTTTCTAACCCTATCTAAAAGCCCATGTTACAGTCCAAAGAAAGACCTTCTGATCAGTCTTCGAGAAATGCCGAGTCGAGCAAGCAGGGGTGATTCATATCAGGGGCAACACTCCATTCTGAACAAAGAGAAGAACAAAATAAGAGAGTCTTCTTGGTGAAAACAATCACAGGCACCATAAGGCGACAACGAGTTGAAAGAAAGACCATAATGAGAGAGGCTTGATGGTAAAAACCCTTCGGGCACTACAAGTCAAATAAGGATTGCGAATTAGATTGGATAAGCGGAGCATTGAAGCCCAGTTTCATGGCAAAAAGGTATGAAAAGAGCTGAACATCAGATTTGCTTAACAGAATAGGTCGCAGGTGCATGTCATGGTCATTAGAGTCGGTATCCACATCCGATAGGTTTCTACTTTGTAGTTTTCTTGTTAGGAATCATCTCTTTCATTTGTCCTTTACTTTGTTCCTTTTGTCTTGTTTACTTCCTATTCTAGAGTCTATTTTGTCAGAACAAGCGAGAAATGACTTAAAAATTTTCCACAAGCTTTCCAATTGCACAAAACAAGATCTGGTTAGAACATCAAAGCGCCATAAGCCCAGAAAGAACAGCAAGCACATTGAGTTGGTAACAATCAACATGCTTTGGGATCCTTGTGAAATACAAAGGCTTGGTGTATATCAATTCATGAACAATGCAATAGATGAAGGGTTAGGTTGAATAGATCAAAGGTATTCTCTGTGATGAGGTTGATAGAGAAAGTGGTTAACCAATGAAAAGCAAGGTCTTCCAAGCGGATATCAAAGTTATCAGCGCAAGAGAAGGAACAATTGACCTCAAGGCCAAGGCCAGTGGTTTAAGTCAAGAAAAAACAGCATACACATTGAGTGGGTGGTAATTGATGTGCTTTGGGATTCATGTGAAACACAAAGTGTTGGCAAATGTCAGTTTATGAGCAATGCAACACATAGAGGGTATTGGGTTTGAACGGAGAAGAGGTATTTTTTGTGATAAGCGTGATAGAGAAATTGGTTAGTCAATAAGAAAGCAATGTCTTTCAAGGTGAAATCAAAGTTATCATGGCAAGTGATAATCGCTGCAAAGTCAAGGCCACAAACCAACCACCATATTTAAACTCACACATTTTTTTTGTCTGTCTGAAACAGGGACGGAAGCTATATTCATATCAAAGCTTGGAAGCTTGAAATTTTCAGCCGCAATTCTGCTTACACAAAGGCTATTGAGAAGATCACACATCACCCCTAGGAGAAACACTTCCTAGTCGGGGTTTTCAAGTTATATTTTGTTATAGGAGACGCACTTCCTCAATCGTGATTTTACCCTTGGGAGATGCACTTCCTAGTTTGGATTATATGAATTTGTCACTGATGGTTTTACCCCTAGGAGACGCACTTCCTAGTCTCAGTCATCAAATTAAATTTTGCTTAGGAGATGCACTTCCTAAATTGAGATTTTGACCTAGGAGACACACTTCTTAGTCTTGTTCATTTAAGTTCATTCATAGGAGATGCACTTCCTAAATTAAGAGTTCATTCATAGGAGACGCACTTCCTAGTCTCAGTCATCAAATTAAATTTTGCTTAGGAGATGCACTTCCTAAATTAAGAGTTCATTCATAGGAGACGCACTTCCTAGTTTGAGTCATTGAAGTTTCACCCATAGGAGATGCACGTCCTAAATTGATAGTTCATTCATAGGAGACACACTTCCTAGTTTGAGTCATTGAAATTTCACCCCTAGGAGACGCACTTCTTAGTTTGGGTCTTTCAGAATACACCTGTAGGAGATGCACTTCCTAGTTTGAGTCATTGAAGTTTCACCCCAAGAAGACGCACTTCTTAGTCCGGGTCTTTCAGGATACACCTGTAGGAGACGTACTTCCTAAATTGAGTGTTCATCCATAGGAGTCGCACTTCCTAGTACGAGTCATCGAAGTTTCACCCCTAGGAGACGTACTTCCTCAGTTTATTTTCACCCATAAGAGACACACTTCCTAAATTGATGGTTCATTCATAGGAGACGCACTTCCTAGTTTGAGTCAATTAAGTTTCACCCCCAGAAGACGCACTTCTTAGTTTGGGTCTTTCAGGATACACATGTAGGAGACGCACTTCCTAAAATGAGAGTTCATCCGTAGGAGACACACTTCCTATTATGAGTCATTGAAGTTTCACCCCTTGGAGAGGCACTTCCTAAGTTTATTTTCACCCATAAGAGACACACTTCCTAAATTGATGGTTCATTCATAGGAGACGCACTTCCTAGTTTAAGTCATTGAAGTTTCACCCCTAGGAGACGCACTTCTTAGACTGGGTCTTTCAGGATACACCTGTATGAGACGCACTTCCAATATTGAGAGTTCATCCGTAAGAGACGCACATCCTGGTTTGAGTTATTGAAGTTTCACCCCTAAGAAACGCACTTCCTAGTTTGAGTCATTTAAGTTCGGCCCTAGAAGACGCACTTCCTAGTCTTGTTCCTTGAAGTTTTGCCTGTAGGAGACGCACTTCCTAATCAAGGTCTTTCAAGTTATTATTTTAGGAGACGCACTTCCTAAATTTAGAGTTCATTCACAGGAGACGTACTTCCTAGTTTTAGTCACTGAAGTTTTCACCCCTAGGAGATTGTGACGACCCAACGCGTCGTCTCATGTGTCACTGCTTTGTTTCCCTCATTTTTATGCTTCTTCATGTTTCTTTATTGGTATGTGGTGTGTTAGAGTTGATTTGGACTGGTTCTGATAAGAAATCAGACACTTAGTCTTTTAAGGAAGGCTTAAGTTGGAAAAGTCAACTGGATATTGACTTATGAGTTAGAAGGCTCGAATGTGATTTCCGGTGATTCAGTTAGCTTCAAGAAATGATTTGTGACTTAGGAGTGTGATCGGAATTGATTTTGGAGGTCCGGTGTAGAATTAGACTTGAATTGGCGAAGCTAGTATTTTGGCAAATTCCGATTGATAGGTGAGATTTTGATCCGAGGGTTAGAATGGAATTGTGAGAGTTTTTGTAGCTTCGTTGGGTGCTTTTGGATATGTGTACAAATTTTCAGGTCGTTCGGACATCGTTTGGTCGGGTTTTTGGTCGAATGCGTGTTTCGGAGGTTTTTAAACAACTTAGGCTTGAATCCAATGAGAATTGATGATTTTAGTGTTGGTTGATGTGTTGTGATGATTGGAAAAAGTTTGGGTAATGTTTTAAGACATGTTGGTTCTTTTGGTTGAGGTCCCGGGGGCCTCGGGGTAAGTTCGGGTGGTTAAACAAAGAGTTCTTGAAGTTTGTTGCATGTTCATATTGCTGGTATCAGGTATTTTCGCTTCTGCGGAAATGTGCCACTGAAGTGGTTCTACAGAAGCGAGTTATAGGTCGCAAAAGCAGTTCATGGTCTGGTAGGGTGGTTTTGCAGAAGCGGAATGAGGTTCGCATTAGCGGGTCCGCAGGAGCGGACGGTTAACCGCAGAAGCGGTTTGGATCTTAAAAGGGAGTTCCGCATAAGCGGAATTTGAGCCGCAAAAGTGGAACTGGAATTTTAAATGAAAATCCGCAAAAACGGGAAATTGTCCGCAGAAGCGGTCCCGCCTAAGCGGAAGGGGGATCGCAGAAGCGAAAGTCGACTCGTGGCAGAAGGGTTTTTATTGGACATTTCATCCGCGAGTTCAACCATTTTTCCTCCATTGTTGAGCGACCTTGAGAGCATTGGGCGAGGATTTTGAGATTCTTATTTGGGAATCGATTTGAGGTAAGTCCCTTGGCCTAATTATTCAAGTTTATGGTAGAAATAACATGTAAATTGGTGGAAATTCATCAAAAATGTGGTAAGTTAGGGCTTGAGAAATTATAAGTTAAAAATTGAATTTGGAGGGTCAAATGGACTCCGATTTTGGTAAATTTGATATGTATAGACTCGTGGCAAGATGAGGAATCCGGTATGTGAGTTTTGTAATTTTTCGAGAAGTGGGCATGGGGCTCGGGTTTTGCTAGTTTCGAGATTTTTGCTATATTTTGATTGTTTTCGATTGGGTATTGTTCCCTTGGCATAGTGTGATGTATTCGCTCTGATTTTGGTTAGATACGACCGGTGTGGAGGACGGTTTGAGGGGCAAAGGCGTCGCGGGCTAGAGATTTCACCGGTTCGAGGTGAGTAATACTTGTAAATGATATCCTGAGGGTTTGAAACCCCAAGTTTGCATATCATAGTGTTGTATTGAGGTGACTTGCACGCCGGATAGCGAGGGTGGGGCAGAGCACTGTTGGGGATTGTGACTTGGTCCGTCCCGATTGATGAAATTACTATATATTTGACTGAAACTACTTGTTATCATCAGGATTTGGGCTGATTGCCATGTTTGGGTTTCGTGCCAACTATGTGAATCCTTCAAGGATTGATATCACTGCTTTCACATTACTTTGCATATTATTTGATTTCAGTCCTAAGTTTAAACATTGTTTTTGAAATGTTCAGCCATATTTCTAAGATTTGAAACTTAAGCTACATTTTCTGACGTTTTTGAGCTGAGAGCTATTATCTTAATATTGCCCGAGTGGCTTACGTGCATTTTTTGGACTGAGGATGGATCGGGTTGCAAGCCGCAACGATACTATGTTGATATTGCGCTTGGGCTGTAGGAGCCCCTCCGGAGTCTGAACCCCCATAGTGAGCGCGGGTACCCAAATGCGCCGCAGTGGTCATATGCATTGCATTGCATTCATGCACTGGTTCTTGTTTGTACTATGTGTCATGACATTCAACACTCTCATTTCATTGGCATCCATGCTACTTCCTGCACTATTTACCATATACCCTGGTGTTAATTGTTTGTCGAGTGCTGTGCCCGAGGGGCTGACTTATGTGCTGATTTGCACCATCTGTCTTCGCATTCATTTGCTTAACTGTTGGAAAGAATATTTTCAAAGGAAGTTTTAAATGAGCCCAAATATTTTCTAAAGGATTTCACGGTTTTATTGTTTTCTCAAAGGGTTGCACTATTCTATACAGCATGATGGAGTGCCTTACGTGATTTCTTGCTGCTCAATGGTTATTTACTTTTATTACTCACTGAGTTGGAGTACTCACTTTACTCCCTGCACCTCGCGTGCAGTTGCAGGTATTGTTCACTCGGTAACGGGTTATTAGCTGATTGAAGGTATTACTATGGTAGCTGAGCAAGGTGACCGCTAGCGTTCGCGACACCGAGTTTCTTCCTCTTAATTTCTAGATTTTATTCTATGCATTACAGACTTTGTAGTTGTATTAAAAATCCTTCTAGATGCTCGTGACTTGTGACACCCCGGTCGGGATGTGTCGGGTTGTAACTAATGGTTTTTAATTCCATTAAGTTGTATTTCCTATTCATTTATGTTTAATAATTGTTAAGGAGATAATTTGGGTTAGTTGACTGGCCTTGTCTTCACGAGAGGCACCATCACGACCGGGTTTGGAAATTGGGTCATGACGGAGATGCACTTCCTAGTCTTGGTCATTTAAATTCACCCCTAGAAGACATACTTCCTAGTTTGGTTCATTCAGGTTTTGTTTTAGTAGGCACATTTGCTAGTCAAAGTTTCTTCGTTTTACTCGTAGGAGACGCACATCCTAATCTAGTATTTAATTTACTTTCATCATTACATCAGTAGTATAAGTGGTTTACAATATTGCTAACAACTCACAAATCTTCCTAGTGCAAACTGGGGCAAAAATTTTGTTTGTTTCGGAGAAGCCCTCCGTAAGGAAAGGTAAGCACCAAATAGGTTTGACCGTAAGCTCCCAGGACCCGCTTGGATAATATGATTTATTTTAAAGTTTTTTCAGGACCCTCCTGGAAAATGGGACCTAGTTTAAAATCGAAACAATCATAAGTAGCAAATCTAGCACAAATGTACCCCAAGGAATATAAATTGGTTTCAAAGTTTGCATGTTTAAGATAGGATTTAATTAGGAGTTTTCAGGACCTCCTGGATAATGGGACCTAGTTTTAAGATTTTCATTAGATAACAAGATTTAGCGTAATATCTGTAGTAGGGAAGCATAATCCAGCTGTAAGAGTTCTGTTGTAGGGTAGTATAATTTAGCCGTAAAAATTGTCACTTTTAAGATAATAATTGATTTTCAGGACCCTTATGAATAATGGGATGTAGTTTAAGACCCTCCTAGATAACAAGGTTTAGCTTATGTCACACCTTTGGAAGATATAATTTAGATTTAAAATTGTCATTTAATTAGGAGTTGTCAAGACCCTCATGGATAACGGGACCTAACCTTCAAATTCTTAGTAATATTTGGTAATATTATTCAGTTTACATTCACATATGTGGCCAGCTACCAAACTGGGGCAAAACAAATTTTTTTCTTTGTTTTTGTCTATTTTATTGAAGCCAGGCGCCCACCTGGAGAGCAAGGGAATACAATTAGAGTTTTAGCAATTAGGCGCCCACTTGGAGAATAGGAAATACAATTCAAGTTTCAGCAGTCAGGCGCCCACCTGGAGAGCAAGGGAATATAGTTCATGTTTCAGCAATCAGGCGCCCACCTGGAGAGCCAGAGAATACAATTCAAGTCAGCAGTCAGACCCACACCTGGAGAGCAAGGGAATACAATTCAAGTTCAACATTCAGGAGCCCACCTGGAGAGCAAGGGAATATAATTGAAATTCAATAGTCAGGAGCCTACCTGGAGAGCAAGGGAGTACAGTTCAAGTCGAGCAATCAAGCACCCACTTGGAGAGCACGGGAACACAGGTCAAGCTCAACAGTCAGGTGCCCACCTGGAGAGCACGGGATTACAGTTCAAGTTTTTGGCAATCAGACATCCACCTGGAAAAAAAAGGAAAAGCATCTCAGATTACAATTCAAGTCAGCAGCAAAAGAAGCTCGCGGCGAGAAGAAGAGTTAATAGTCCAAGGTGATCAACAAAAGTTAGTCAAAATAAAAAAATAAAGAGAACACCAAGAAGTGAATCCAAATGCAGAAGTTTCAAGACATTGCCGAGGTCACAAGCACTGCATGCCTGGTCTTGATCCGAAAATCTGAAGAAGGATGAACTAGCACCTGCAACTAGCAAGCGTCAAGGTTCAAATCTAAAGTCTGCCTTAAGAACCATTCAAGACTTAAGATCAAGCTTCAGAAGACTTATAGATATGGATCTTGTAACTCATAGTTGTCAGGCTTAGCTAGTATTTTTCATTTCTTTTGATTTTGATGTAATAACAAGACCGCGGACCGGAACCTCGGCGGAACGACACCTCGAATGGCTCTTCACCTCGGCATACTCCATCATCTTACTCACTTCTAAACTACACTGACCTAATTCCTTTACAGCCAAGGATATGTAGGAAATTTCGGAAGCAAAGTTCGGTCAAATATTTCAAAATGCTTCCTTCGGAGTATCCAAACGAGCAAAAATCGCTCGTATCCACTCACTTTATTTTCGCACGGAAAACTTTCTTCTTTCCGAGCAAAGAGGGGTAGCTGTAAGCACATAATTTTTGCCCTTTATGAATTACTTCCATAAAAGTATCAGAAAATATTTTTTCCCAATTTTTGCAATTTTATAGGATTTTTTCGTAGAATTTTATTAATCATTTGCATTTTCGTGCATATTTAATTTTTATTAAAAATAAAAAAATACCAAAATTACCATGCTTTTCATTTAGACTTTATGTTTGCATTTTAGAATTAATTAATTAATTAGTTTATTTATTTAAAATGAAAATCAAAAAAATGGCTCACTTTTACATTCTTAGCTTTAAATTTTGGGTTATTAAGTTTTCTCTTTAAATTTAGGATCAATTAATTTTTATAAACTTTATATTAAATAATTTGTTTAATTTTATAATATGAATTAATTTATGAACTTAGTTTAGGTTTTTAATTAATTAAAGAAAAAAAAAGAACAACAAAAAAAAGGAGAGAAGATTGAAAAGGCTGGTTTTAAATTTAATTTGGGCTATGTAATAAGTGAGCCCAAATCTTTCAATACACCTTCTTCACTTAAACTAGCCCATCTCTTTATCCATCCCAAGGAAAAACTAGACTTGACCGAAATAACCCTCTGACCCGACCCGACCAAATACCCAACCCTAGACTTAACGCTTAAAACCTAGACTCTATAATACACAAGGGGGGAGCTATTAGGAAAAGATAGAGATATATATACAATAAAGAGGCGATCATTCCTCAACAAAATACAGAGACCCATCATCCTATTACTTCTTGTTCTTCCTCAATAGACTTTAAACACAAAGACACAACAGAGAACATAAAAAAAGAAAGGACCAAACAATTCCCCTGAAACTTCACTTTCTTCAACACCCATCGAAGACCACTTAACGCAAGAAATTGCCGGAACAGCCTCAGACCTGCATAAAATCTGGCGAACCAGTGTTTTGCAATGAGTTTTTGAGTTAGCCCAGGTTCGAGGTTGATCGATTGGGGTGCTGTTCGAAGTCATTTATTTGAGCTCTGTCCCGATCCAATTTCGGTGTTAGTAGGTTGGATTACGTTGCTTGTGTAATTGCTGAAAACTTCCGTTAATTGAAAGCTTGATTTACAGGTTTATAATTTTTTCCCCGTCTTATTTAATTATATTAGATCTTCATACTCGTATTCTGTCTTGCTTTCATGCCTAATGTTTGTGGTTTCGAATTTGTTTTGTTTGGAGATATTGGGATTGTATATAAGACGGGTTGCTCTGATGGTAAGCGATCCCCACTTCCAACCATGAGGTTGTGAGTTCGAGTCTCTCCAAGAGCAAGGTGGGAAGTTCTTGGAGGGAAGGATGTCGGGGGTCTATTTGGAAATAGCCTCTCTACCCCAGGGTAAGGGTAAGGTCTGCGTACACACTACCCTCCCCAGACACCACTAAGTGGGATTATACTGGGTTGTTATTGTAGTTGTTGGCGATATTGGGATTGCGATCTGATGTGATTTTGTGATCGTTGAGTTAGTATTGGTATTTGTCGAGCCTCACACGAGCATGTCGTATGTTTGATTGGTTTTCTTGATTTAATTTCAACTAAGTCGAGTTTGAATTTGTCCTAACTCACTTGTCGATGTAGATCTTAGTGGTTAAATGACTTACTTTCTGTGTTGAGGGTAACATTAGTGTGTGAATGTATTTCCGCTGCTCATGATATCTAGAGGTGGAGTTTTACTGTTAAATGTTTTGTTTGAGCTTTCATCAACTTTGATATAGTTTAGTTGTGTTCACATCTTTTACTCTAATACTGGTTTTGTTGAAATTGACGTTTGGTTTCCGTGTGTTGATTAATATATAACTTCTCGATCTGTATCATTAGGAGTCATAATATTGTGTTGTTCTTTTCCTATCCTACAACTAATCCTTTCTTACTGAAAGAGAATTAAAAGGCTCTTTTTCTATATTGATGGATTCACTCATCAATTCTGCTTCGAAATGGATGGTAGTAGTAAAGATGTTGTAGTAATTTTAGACACTTATCAATTTACTATATTTTGTTCAATGATATTTAACAATCCCGTGACCCTCACGAGTTAGTATAGAAACTTTTAAGTAGAATATTTTGAGGTGCGCTGTGCGAAGAAAATATGACAATTTCATGGCCCTAATTTTAATTAACTTTCTTTTGAATCCTTAGAATTCGAAGCATGCCATTTAGCAAATTTCCATGGCCCTCGCAAAGTCAAAACGCGTAGTTGCTTTAGGCTCATATATTTAATAATATTACATTCCTAAACTTGAGTGTGAATTTCATGTGACCCAAATCCAAATCCTTGTAATATTGAATAAAATGTGTTTCATATTGCGGGTGGATTTCATGTGACGCGGTCCAAAAATATAATTTAGACGACATTAAATCTTCTTTAAAATAAACAAAAGCGGCTAAAAGTAAAAAATACACATAGGTCCAAATTGTTTTAAAGTCATATAATAAGCCATTTTTAATAGTTGAGCGACCAAGCTAGAACCACGGAACTCGGGAATGCCTAACACCTTCTTTCAATTTAACAGAATTCCTTACCCGGATTTCTGGTTCGCGGACTGTAATACAGAGTCAATCCTTTTCCTCGATTCAGGATTTGAACCGGTGACTTGGGACACCATAAATCTTCAAAGTAACGACTCTGAATTCTTTAAGTAAATAAATCTAGTTTCAATTATCCTTTAATTGGAAAAAACTCTCTTATTATGTCCCTTCCCGGGGTGTAGTGAAAAAGGAGGTATGGCAATGTTATACTTTGGCCATGGGCTACATTGCAAATCAACTGCGAATGCTGACTAAACATTAATATAATGCTACACCGACTAGGCCGTCATAACAAACACAACTAGCAAACCAACAAAATATACATAAATGGCCTACAAGCCCAACATACTGCACTAACTGAAAGGATATGTCTACAAGACTCTACTGATGGATATCCTGTGATCAGAACAGGGTCCCGACCTACTCATAACATATATACATTTATACACAAGATTTATATAAAGCTCTAGACTCGGCAACTTCGAAGGACATGGAGCTTACCGATCAAGCTGAACTCGGGCAATAACTATTGAGGAGGTTTACCCGTCTGTCATGCTGAACATACACGCATGAAATGCACCCCCCCTCCCCCAAGAAAAGGTACGTTAGTACAAAATAATATACCGAGTATGCAAGGCAATATACTGAAAGCTGAAACTAAATTGATAATAACTAAAAGTAACTTGGAGTCAAACACAATCTGAAGATATGCTCACCTACTGATACCGACTCAACTCTCTCAATATAGTAAGTAAAATAGTGGTCCAACCTTATAATGCTTGATATATATATAACTTCTATATCGTAGTAGGCTCGCTCATAGGTGCTCGATCGTACTAAGCTCCGTATCTCGGCCATAGTGGCTCGCTCATAGGCGGTCGGACACAGTAGGCTCAGTATATATCTTACCATCTGATCAGAGGTTGCCCAATAGGGGCCTGCGGATCGATTATAGCTCTATGGTAGTGAAAATACTGTAATACTATATATGTAGACTCTGCGCTCTCTTGACTAGAAGAAGACAATACTCAATTGAGTAAAGTCTCGATAAGGAAGAATACTGTAACTTATAAGACTAGGAAATGTGCATAAATTTAGGAATATGAATTTCTCTTTGTGCCTCGTTATCAAACTCGTGTAATTACGAGATCATGCCAAAATGAAAAGAAGGGATAGCCTTAACATACTTGAGCCGATTCTCTTGACAATTCCTCTAATACACATCTTTTGCGATGGAACACGTAACGGAAAATTGAAGTAGAGGAAAATCCGTATAACTTCGTGTGAAATTTTATTGAAGTTTCATCCGTCACTTGACTGACCTCGCTTTCATTCATATGGTGTGACAACATTTCATTATAAGTTTCAACACTAGTATACGGGATATAAAAGTGGCTTTCAATATGACCAAGCTTAGTGCCATAAAAGTGCGCACATTTCTCATCATAATGCATCATTTTTGCTTTGTCAATAGCACAAACGTCACTTATAAAAATCTCTTTGCTTTAAGCTTAATGATGGATCTGCCATCATCTTCATCCTAATGCGAACATAAGTGTAACCAAGCCAAGCACAAGATTATAAGCCTTGGTGGTGATGGTGAAATTACAATAAATTACAGTTGAAAATAAGATAAATAAAAATAAATAAATATTCTTAAGGCTGAGACGCGAATATCGCGCTCTCTTTAAGGAGATTCAAGCCCACTGCGGTAGCATTTTTACCGGTCCAGCAGTAATATTCTTGTCTTGTCCCCTCCAGGATACAATAGCCCGACAACGTCGTACGACTCGGACAAACTCTAGATAAGTTGTTGAGTCCAAAGCTCCACCAAAATGAACACCTTCATTCACCAAAAATAATATTCTCTTTTGTAGAGAATAAGTCGGAAACTTAAATTTTTTCCTTCTCTTAACTCTCTTTTTCATAATACCAACCAAATCTTTTTCATGTACACGATAACACTTTTCTCATTTTCACTACTATATTTTTTTCCATCTACAGTACAAAGAAGAAACACCACTATTTATAGGTATAAAATTTCTTCCATAGAATAAATAATAAAGTAGTAGGATATTAAAATATTAGAACATGGGTTGATGGTTATAAAATTTAACATTTAGTAGATAATTAGTGGTAGATCATGGCATTAGTTTTTTCAAGAGTTACAACAAAATAATGACCATTTTCTTGCGAATTTATAACCACTATCTCACAAGAAATAATGCACTTTATTATTATAATTTTTATTTTAAAATGCGCTAACACCAATATTCCCCACTCATTTTAATATTAAAATAAGAGAGTTTACCAGTTGAAGGAAGATTATTATGCATAATGAAGGTTTGCTCTGTATTGAACCTCTACTTAGTAAAACAACAATCTCGACTCCAAAGTCAGTAGTGGTCTCAGACTTGAACTATGACTGCTTAAGAGAAATAAAGTATCATTACTTATACATAATAATGAAGGTGTTGACATGAGCTTTATTAGCCAGCACATTACGGTCTAGTGCTATCCCAGTCTTCATGAGTTTTTTTGAGAATAAGCCCAATTCTCATAGGAAGTAACCTACTTCCACACTCACATAGGTGAAATCTATCAAGGGTGCTCCTGTAACTCTAACACCCCAGTCATACGAGATACAAATTTTCATTAAGAGTTAATAAAAAAATTCAACCTCGCAAATCGTTACAGGATAACTGCACTCACATTATAGGGATGGAATAATAATAGAAATAGTGCATTTCAATTCAAGCCATCATATGATTCGTTCTTCCCATTGAACCTGGTTATAGAATCTCTAGTCCCCAGGTTGGATTTTCTCACATGTGACTTATGAGTTTATGGGCTTCAATCTCATCCCTTCGATGTACTCTAGACCATTTTTTTTACCAAAGCCTTAGTTAGTTGATCTGCGAGATTATCACAAGGTTAACATAATTGTCATTAATTGTACCACTTGTCAAATATGATCTCATAGTACTATATTTTCTCCTTATAGGTCTGATTTATTTTTGTAATAACGGTTTTGCATTTTATCAATAGCAGCAGTGGTATCATAATGAATTGAAATAGGAAGAATTGGTCTTTCAAATAAGAAATTTGAAATAATAAATATCTCAACCAATTCACTTCCTCACTAGCTAAAGCTAGACTCGATGATAGAGTTAGCAATTATTATTATTTTTAATTTCCAAAAAATAGCCACCACTCAAAGATAAAATGTTCCAATCTACATAAAAAAAAGCCTTCAAGTACACCAGGATATTCTTTATAAGATATGCCATTGAATTTTGTACCAAGTAAATACCTCATAACTCTTGTTTCGGCATGTCAATATTTATTACCTGGCTTGCTTGTAAACCTGCTAAATACTCCTACTGCGTATACAATATCAGGTCGAGTACAATCAGCCACATATCTCAAGCTTCCGATTAAGCAAGCATATTCCTTTTGATTTATCACATCATTGTCACTTTGTACGGAAAATACGTGAACACTTGAATCAAAAGGGGTTACAACATGCTTGCAATTAATAAAATTATATTTTTCCAAATTTTTCTCAACATAGTGTGACTGGTCAAGGAAAATTCTATCACATGTTCTATTACGTTTCATTACAATAATGTAATTTGCCTCACCCAAATCTTTCATCAAAATGGATGCTAAGCTTTTTTTTAGATTTTCCAATAATATTCATGTTAAAGCCAAATATTAATCAATCATCAATAAGAGGCGAATAATTACATGTGAATTATTCCAAGAATTATGATAGATACACTGATCAAATTTTTTTATTTAATCAATTTTCACTCGTGCATGAATATTCAAAATTTTCATGCAAGAGTTTTTTATGATTATTTACCCCATTATTTCTAGAATATGAAAATTCAAAATTATAAATTATATAATCGCATACTCATAGAAATATAAAGTAAATTATTATTTTTACCTTTCCTCTACTTGAGTTAACTAAGTAGAAAAATATTTTACCCATCCATCTCTTAAAGGGAGTGAACTTGTACCTTGATATCCGTTTTTTTTCAACTGCGCAAACAAAAGTGAATCTCCTTAAAATTGACGGTAAAATTACAAGTAATTACAGTTGAAAATAAGATGAATAAAAATAAATAAATATTCTTCAGGTTGAGGCGCGGATATCTCACTCTCTTTGAGGAGATTAAAGACCACTGCGGTAGCATCTTCACCGATCCAATAGTAATATTCTTGACTTATCTCCTCCAGGATACAATAGTCCGACAACGTCGTATAACTCGAACAAACTTTGGAAAAGTTGTTTAGTCCAAAGCTCCACCAAAATGAACACCTTCATTCAACAAAAATAATATTCTCTTTTGTAGAGAATAAGTTGGAGATTTAGATTTTTTCCTTCTCTTAACTTTCTTTTTCACAATACCAACCACATCTTTTTCATGTACACCATAATACTTTTCTCATTCTCACTACTATATTTTTTTCATTTACAACACAAGGAAGAAACACCACTATTTATAGGTGTAAAATTTATTCCGTAGAATAAATAATAGAGTAGTGGGATACTAAAATAGTAGAACATGGGTTGATGGTTACAAAATTTTATATTTAGTGGTAATTCGTGGTAGATCATGGCAGTAGTGGTTTCAGGAGTTACACCAAAATAATGATCACTTTCTTGCCATGTTATAACCATTATCTTACAATAAATAATATACTTTAATATTATAATTTTAATATTAAAATGCACTAACACCAACAGCATCCCCAGGCAAAAAGGGACGTTAGTAAGAATAATGTACTGAGTATGTAAGGCACATAAATAAGTACATAACAGACATGGAAGAAATATAGAGAAAATGTCTCCACCTATAAGTCTGAATAATTTTGTAAATCATGAAATTATTATAGTATCGTGCATAAGCATATGAATGTCATGTCATGCATAGGTACATGTTTCATAACATCTCAACCTCTGAGGGCATCCCATCATATCATATCCACTACTGTAGGTAAAATTATCAACGTATAGAAGTTGATCAGGTGGTGGCGTGTATATAATGCCATGACATTTTCCATATCCTATATACATACATTATTTACCGTGAAAATGATAACGTCAATTAAATTTCTAAAATGGGACTCTAAAAATACGTGATCTATTCTCGAGCTAGTTGTTAGAGCAGATGATGCTAGTAATATGAAATTTAATGATGAAACGTGAGCTAAAATGAGATAGGGGTCGAACCGAGGAGCCTGCTACCCGGGTGTAGGCTTGGCCGATGGGGATTTCAGGGTTGACTTTGAGGTCGAGACTGAGCTATCAGGCATAACCAAGGATGATATAACAATTATAGATATAATCAAATAAAGCTCTTTATAGGCGAAACTAAGTTATACGATGAAAAACACATATAAAGATGAATAACGCATATAAAAGCGAAGGATATCGAGGTATCCTCGGATCAGTGAGAGCCAATAAGTTTTAGAAAGAAGAGAGAGAGATAGAGACATTATTGTGCTTGTGGAGAAATAGAGCAACATCAGTCCTCTTGAAGGTAGGGTTAGCCCACCTTTATATAGGATGAAAACTCGGCTACAAATACATATTTATTTAATTACGAAATAAGTAGATGGGGTGGCTTGATGCGATGCCTCAGCGTAGGCTGTGGATAGGCCGGCCCTATCAGACTCAACTTCATGTCTTGGGAGCTTCCCATTTTTGTCCTGGCCTTGGCCTCCGTTTGGCCCCGAATCGGACCTTAACAATCCCAAGGGAGAGGACTAAGTTATGCCTTCATTTCCTTGGGGTCTTGAGCCATTTCCCCGAGATGGCTTGATAACGAGAAATCAGTCCCTCTGATTTCACCGCGTAAAGATAGTCTCTGCGTTTCTTGGAGTGAAGGCGACGAGGAATGATAAGAAATAGTTCTAAACCCATGTTTCTTCTGATGTTCTTGGATACCAGATATTAAGAGGCGTTTCATGTACCGTTCCTGCAGGTTTCCACATCGACCGCGGCGGTTGGCTTCCTTCATTTTGCCCAGGATGTTTTTATAAATACTTGTTTCTCCCCTTTTAGATTCCCTTTTGTGTTGAAAATCCTCAGGGAGGTTTGATTCCCCTTATTTTCATCTATTCTCATGAATTCAAGCCCTGCCCTTTTTCTCCTCTTTATAGATTCGATTGAGGATTACTAATGCTATAATTTTTGCTTCTTATGAGGCTGCTGGCTCATCCTCTTCGTTTTTCTCTCGGGGTAAAGTGGCTAGTCCGCCCCGTGCCGAGGAGTGCATTCTGGGACTTTCTGTAATGGCCTCAAATTTTAAGGTCGAGATGCCTTCCCCATAGTCAGGGTGCCGTGAGCCCATGACTTCGTATATTAGCTCCATAACGGATATCAAAAGAGTAAAGGCGGACTGCTACTGGGGAGATTCCATGCTCATGGAGATCCTCGCTAGGGATGAAGATATTATGGCTCACAATGCTGACGTTCTGAGTTTGTATACCTATCCATTTTCTTTGGGGCCGGTAGGGCCGTCCTCGCCCCTGATTGACATCGTGATTCTTGACTTCTGCCGGAGTTTCCAGGTGACCCTAGGTTAAGTCCACCCTTTGTTCTAGTGCGTGGTTTATATGATCAGGAACTTCACGAGCATGATAGATGGAATGCCCTTCACCCTAAACTATTTGATCCGGATGTACAGCCCTTGCCTGCTTCGTGGAGGTTTAATCAAGCTTCGTTGTCGAGCTTCGAGGTCCCTTTTTCCACCATAGAGGAATTCGGGGACGATACGTGGTTAAGCCAATTCATTCGAGTAAGTACATCCGATCTGATCCCAGCGGAAAAGATGTTGTTCCCTAAGGAAAGGAACGCTGGACGTGAGTAGTTGTGGTGCCCTTGCCCCCCTTTTTTGTAACTTTTCTTCAAGCATCTGACTCTGGCTTTCTTGTCGTTTTAGATGCAGCGATCTACCCTGGTGGGACCTTCGGGATTGGGTCGATCTTCTACACTCAATCTTCCCTTATACCGATCAATTATGGCGGGATTTATCTCGAGCTTGTCGAGAGGCCGAATGCCCTGGTAAGTCTGGATTTTTGATGCACCCCTACAATCAGGCATAGCGAGGCGCTAGTAGCTTTCTCTTTTTCGTGCATTTGACACATGTATCTATGTAGGTCTTGTAGAAACCTTACCAGTGAAGTAGGCGCCGTCTGTTGGAGTGGACACTCAGATGCATGACGAGGAAGGGAAGAGGCAAGAGAACCTACCACTTGAGCTGTCAGAACCCAAGAGGGGCAGAGTGGAGGGTTTCAAGGTCAACCTTTTATCTCCAGTACCTGGGGCGACAGAAAGTCCTCGTGTTGAAGGTGAGGGGGAAAGTAGTTTTTCGGCACCCTTTGAATGATGCATGAGGATAATTAATCATCGGAACGTGGGAGTAGATACTTACAGACAGGGACCCAATGCTGATGCAGCTCGGGTTTGTGGTGGTGAGGAAATGGATGGGGTATCAAGTACTGACCTCAATTTAACAGGAGGCCACGAGATGGATATCGGGATGAACTAAAGACGGAGATTCTCGTTAACCCTGTTGGCCATTTGGACAGTATTGATTTCCCAAAGGGTGATATTCTTCCATCTTGCCGTATGGAGGAGGAATCTCGCGAGGAGCTTTTCGTTTTGGGAGCACTGATCAAAGGTGGAGGCGTAATTAGAAAGTTGGCAATCGTTCTTTAGGGCAGTTCCGAGGATGACGTCTTGTCTATCTTCGGCGAAATGGGCAGGTTGTGTGAGCGGGTAACTTAACCTAGCATTGTTTGTTGCTTCGAGCTGCTTCGTCCCTTTATCTTCTTAACTCTTTTATGCGGTTTCAGGCCGAGGCACTTTATAACTTGGTCCTTGTCCAGTGTAAGGAAGAGGTGAGTCGTTATGAGTGCGAGAAAGCTTTCTTCGCTGAATAGGTTACCTATCCCTCACTGTCGCTATCCTTGGAGCCCTTGTAGAATTTTGTCGCTTTTAACTCTTTAGGCCCTGACTCGTGCAGTTTGAGAAGGAGAACGCCTTGCTAAGAGGGGAGCTTCGGGCCAAGGATGCTGAAATATCTTAGCTTAGCCGGTGCGTGAGCGCGGTGTCTTCTGAGAGGGACAACCTTAGGAAGAAATTTTCCTTGATCGAGAGCTAGCTTTAGGAGGCAAGGGATGATAGCAGCAAGTATAAGGGCCTTCATTATGCATTGGTGGCTGCACTACCTCGGATCAAAGCAAATGCGGAGGCACTTGTATCTTCGCACGGGGGAGGAGAAGTCATCACAGATTCATGTCTTGAGAGGGCGCCAAAGGGGTCTGGCCCGATATTTCGAGGGCTACCTGTTGATGGCATGTTGGAAGGCTGCTCGAGGGGGATAAAAAATAGGGGCAGATCCCCGGAGACGGGGGATGCCATCGAGAAGGGGCCCTTACAGGACCTATATCACCTAGATGTAACCTTTCGAGGCCGTTAGTTTGGGGATGAATTAGGGCCTGCTATATTTTTCCATTGGTCTATTTTTTTATAGTACTTATTTAATCCGAAATTTGTATGAGGAGAATTCTGTAATCCTATTTCCCCTTCTATTTTTATTTTACCAATGATTTTGGCAAACAAAACCTCGGGCCTATAATATGGCCCAGTGGCCTTTTCGGGCTAGCTCGGGCAAAAGGGCATTTTTTGTTTGGGCAATTTTTCCTTTTGTTGCTTCGGGTCCAGTCTTCGAGTCGCATTGCTACTCGAGCTTTAATGACCTTTGAGTTTTTTTCCTGCCCGCATGGGTGGATAATGGTAGTTTATGCCTTGGATCGAGGTGACCTTACAGGTGGGTGGCCTGGAGGCTTTACTCGGACGACAACAATAGCATTTATGTCATTCCCTTAGGCATGTTGTAGCTTAACTTATTTCGGGTAACCAGTCTCCGAGTCGCGTTGCGATTCAAGCTTTAATTGACCCTTAAGCTTTCAATTTTGGCTGGCGACAAGGGCTCTTACGCTTTTTGGTCGTAGAGACCTTTTGATATGTGGCCCATAAGCTTGTTTATTTAACTATTTTGGATCCAGTCTCCGAATCGAGTTACGATTCGAGCTAATTTTAATCATCAAGTTGTCAATGTTTGTTATCGATAATGGATCTTATGCTTTTTGGTCGTAAAGACCTTTTGATATGTGGCCCGTAGTCTTGCTTAGCTAGCGACAATGGCTCTCATGCTGTTTTTGCCCATGTGCTTTTTGTAGGCTTGTTTTCCGCTCTTTAAGGTCTTTTGAAAGATTTTTTCATGTCCCATCATCGATTCTGGAATAACCTCAATTTCAAGTAGTTATCGGCGATATTTCGAGCACCTCGGAAGGCTCATAGACCATTTTTGTCTATTGAGGGAAGCCTGTTTTAACCAGTTCTTTCCGAATTATATTCGAAATAATGTCCTGCAATTTTATTTAGCTATGGTCGGGCATCACCGAGTCATGTTATTTTGGCTCTATCAACCATTTTGACCGTAGTCATATGCGTTTGGCTGTAGCCATTTTTTAATCCTAATGGATAGTTTAGGTGTGTACATTGAGGGTATGACCTTTTGGGATTCTTACAAATGCGACACAAAGCCTAAACCTCAGGATTTTCATGCATGTTGAGGTTTTACAGCATGTGATGCCTATTGAGGTCTTACAATTTGCCATGCTTATTGAGGTCTTATAGTTTGCCATGACTATTGAGGTCTTACAGTTTTTATGTAATGTAGAATGAACATGGTCATTCCGAGTCTACCCGCTAAGGGCCTTACAGTTTTGGATTTTCCAGCGTATGGCGACCATCGTCAGTCTCCGAGTTATCAAGTCGTATAAGCGTGATGACCGCTTCTTGTGAACTCGGACCCTGGGGTTGTGCGAGTTCCAAGTTGTTGTCACCAAGTCTCCAAGTGTTTCTGGATGCATTTGGTAAACAGAGGTCTCTATTGGGAATATTCCTGAGATTTCCTCGTTTGGAGAATAAAGCGTTGAAAATATATCTTTTAATTGCCTTATGTAAGTGCATGACTTTTTTTTTTCTTTGCGAGCTCAGCCTGATACAGTGTTTCGATCAGGGCCTCGTTCATCTTATTCACGGGGTGGAGCTGACTGTGAAAGAAGCCTTGTAGGTCCTTGGATCCTTCTAGAGAAATGAATGGATGTCACCTCGTTAAAAACCTTGTTGGCTGAAACCTGTTTGGGGAAAAGATTAGAAGGAAAAGAGTGCGACGCCAGTTAGAGGATGTTTGTGGGGTTCCATATTCGTCTGTCCTAGCAGTAATACCGCTTAAGAATTGATACATTCCAGTTACTTGGAATTTGCTCGCCCTCCATGGTACCAATCTTATAGGAGCCTTTCCTAATTATTCTGAGGACACCATAAGGTCCTTCCCAATTTTGGCCCAGCTTCCATTCATTAGGGTTTCTAGTGTTGAGGGTGACCTTACTTAGGACCAGGTCTCCGACTCCGAAGTATCGTAGATTCGTTCTCCCGTTGTAGTATCTTTCGATTTTCTATTTTTAGGCAGCCATCCGAAGTAGCAAGGCTTCCCATTTTACATCGAGCAGCTTGAGGGTCGTCGCTATGGCCTCGTTATTTGAACCATCGGTAGTGTGTTGGAATCTGGCACTTGGCTTTGCGGCCTCCAATGGTATTAGTGCTTCGGTATCATATACTAGGGAGAAAGGTGTCTCACCAGTGTTTGATTATAGGGTTGTTCGATATGCCCACAGCACTTCGGGCAGCGTTTCCCACCATTTTCCTTTGGCTCTTTCCAGCTTCTTTTTCAAGCTTTGAATGATGGTTTTATTTGTAGGTGCAGCTTGGCCATTTGCACACAGGTGATATGGTGTCGAAAGGATCTTCTTGATTTCGTTGTCCTCAAGGATATGCGTTACCGTGCTCTCGATGAATTGCATTCCATTGTCACATGTTGTTTCGGATGGGATTTCAGAATCTGCATATGATGTGTTCCCATATATAATTGATGCCTTCCTTCGCTTTTATTTTCTTGAAGTCCTGCGCTTCTACCCGCTTTAAGAAATAGTCAGTCATAAATAAGATGAATCTGGCCTTACCTGGCGCCGTCGGCAAAGGACCGACAATGTCCATCCCCCATTTCACGAATGGAAATGGTGATAAAATGGAATGCAACTATTCTCCAGGACAGTGGATCATGAGGGAAAACCTCTGACACTTGTCACATTTTTAGATGAATTCCCTGGCATCTTTCTCCATGCTGTCCTAATAGTAGCCCGCTTGGATCACTTTTTGGACTAAGGAATCGGCTCCGGAATGATTTTCGTAGGTGCCCTAATGGATCTGTCGAAGCACATATTCTGTGTCGCTCGGTCCCAAACATACTGACGGGAAACCATCGGAAGTTCTCTTATAAAGAGCCCAATTTTTGTCAAGTGAGAACCAGGCAGCTTTGGTTTGCAAGGCCCTTGACTCTTTTGGATCCGTAGGCAGTTTTTCGTCTTTCAGATAAACGATGTATTTATTTCTCTAGTCCAAATTCAGGATGGCAAAGTTAATTTCCGCATGACCTTCCTAGAGCACATATTTGAAATGTTGAACGACGATTCCAGGGAGCAAGTATTCTTCTTTGTTGGAGGATCCCAAGTTTGTGAGGGCATCGACCTCGCAATTTTGCTCTCGGGTATGTGTATTAAAGTCCATTCTTTTAAATGACGCAATGCGGTTTGGATTTTGTCCAAATACATTACATCATGTCTTCTTGGGCTTTGTAGCTTCCGTTTGCTTGTCTTACCATGAGGATCGAGTTGCATTTTGCCTCTACAATCTCGGGTCCCAAACCTTTGGCAAACTCTAGACCTGCAATCATTGCCTTATATTCGGCTTTATTGTTAGTCAGTTTCGTAGTTTTACTGGATTGTGTGATTATGCCGCCGACGGGCGGCCTCAGGACTATACCGAGTCTGTATCCTCTTACGTTTGTGGGACCATCTTTGAACAAGGTCCATACCCCGGATGAAGTGCCTGATTATAATAAAAGCTTTTTCTCTACCTCAGGTAGGACGGCTGGCGAGAAGTCAGCCACGAAATCCGCCAGGATTTGGGACTTAATAGCTGTCCGAGGTTGATACTCAATTTCATAACCTCCGAGTTTGATGGACCATTTGTCCAATCGACCTGTTAGCTCAAGCTTTTGCAGTATACTCTGGAGGGGATAAGTTGTCAGGACGCAGATACTGTGGCACTGAAAATAAGCCTTCAACTTGCACGAGGGCTAGTTTTTCCAGATGGGGTACCGGGTTTCGGCGTCCCGTAAGGTGTGGCTTACGTAATAAATAGGAAATTGTGTACCTTTCTCTTCTTGGACCAATACGCCACTTACCGCTACTCTCAACACAGCTAGGTGCAGATATAGTGTTTCACCCTCCTCGGGCGTACGCAACAAAGGCGGGATGGACAGGTATCGTTGCAGTTACTCCAGGGCGTGTTGGCACTCTGAAGTACACTCGAAGTTTTTCTTCCTTTTAAGCAGGGAGAAGAAAGGTTGGCTTTTGTGTGTAGATCTCGATATGAACCTGCCTAGGGCCGTGATCCACCCCGTTAATCGTTGGACGACTTTTACATTGTTTACCGTTGTAATCTCTTCAATGGCCTTTATTTTATCGGGATTGATTTTGATCCCCTAATTTGTGACCATGAAACCCAGGAATTTGCCCGAGCTTACTCCAAAGGCGCATTTCTCAGGATTGAGCTTCATGTTCTAGCTTCTGAGGATGTCAAAGGTTTCCTTCAAATGGTCCTCTGCACGCAGGGATTTTACTAGCATATCATCAATATATACCTCCATTGATTTTCCTACTTAATGCTCAAATATTTTGTTAATTAGCCGTTGGTACGTTGCTCACGTATTTTTTAGCCCCAAGGGCATTACGTTATAACAATATGTACCGTATTTTGTGATAAACGAGGTTTTTTCCCTATCTTCGGAGTTCATCTGGATCTGATTATACCCCAAGTAGGCATCAAGAAAAGTAAGGGTCTCGTGGCTGGCCGTAGCATCGTTCAAGCTATTTATATTGGGTAGTGGGAGGAATCTTTAGGCACACTTTGTTCATGTCTTTATAGTCTAAACACATTCTTAGCTTATTCCTCTTTTTTTGTACCACTACTACGTTAGCCAGCCATTCGGGATACTTTACCTCCTTGATGGATCCAATTTTAAGGCGTTTCGCCACTTCCTCTTTGATGAAGGCATGTTTCACCTCAGATTGCGGTCTTCTTTTTTGCTTCACGGGTTTGAATTTGGGGTCAATGCTTAGTTTGAGGGAAGTTATCTCCGATAGGATACCTGTCATATCTAAATGGGACCAAGCGAAACAGTCGATATTATTAGTAAGGAATTGAATAAATTCTGCCCTGAGTTTGGGGGTCAGCTCCGTACCCAAGTATACTTGCGATGCGGGAGGTGTTTGATCAAAACGGTTAGCTCTAGCTCCTCGACTATTTACTTGGTCACGTCAGATTCTTCGGGAGTGACGAAAGTTCAGGGTGTGAAGAAGTATTCCTCGTTGTCTTCAAGGGTCTACACTTCCCTCCTCGTTTAAGGCCGGGTATGCGAGAATTGGCATCTCATGGTGGACTGCAAACATTTCCCTTACTACTTGTTATTCCCCACGTATGGTCGTGATACCATCCCTGGTGGGAAACCTTATCACCTAGTGCAAGGTTGAGGGCATGACCCTTATATTGTGTATCCAAGGTCTGCCAAGTAGGGCGTTGTATTTCATGTTACCGTTGATGACCTGAAACTCGGTATTTTGTGTCATGCCGGACATGTCAATCGGGATAATGATTTCTCCCTTTGTTTCCTCTCTGACCATGTTGAAACCGTGGAGGACCCGAGGGGTGGGGACAACTTGATTGAGCAATCCTAGTTTCTCCACTACTTCTGACCTGATTATGTTGACCGAGCTGCCTGGGTCCACGACTACACACTTTATTCTAGTATTTTTTGAGAGAAACGAGTTCACTAGAGCATCGTTGTGCGGTTCCATCATAGCTTCGAGGTACTCCTTGCTGAATACGAGGGTTTCTTTATGCGAACGCTCCCGGGTCAAACTTTCCTCCGTAGCGGATGTTCTTGATCGTTTGGACACGGGTCCTCGGGGGACGCCGACTCCCTTGATAATCATATGGACATCGGCTTCTTGGTCAATCGTGCCCTTTTCTCCACTTCCTCTGATGTCCCGATGCCGCATTTTGCTAATCGAACCAGGCGCTTCGTCCTGAAAAAGAAATCTCTGGGCGAGAAAAAGCATGAAAGATAACGTGCGTTGCGCAGTGAAACTAGCAAGAAAATAATCAGTATTATTTTTAACCCTACGGTGGACGGCAAACTATTTACCGTAAAAATAGTAACGAAAATTGAAATTTATAAAATAGGACTCTAAAAATGTGTGATCTATTCTTGAGCTAGTTGTTAGAGTAGATGATGCTAGTAATCGTGAGCTAAAATGATATAAGGGTTGAACCGAGGGGCCTGTTGCCCGGGTGTAGGCTTGGCCGATGGGTATTTCGGGGTTGACTTCGAGGTCGAGCCTGAGCTTTCGAGGATAATTGGGGATAACTAAGGATGATGTAACGGTTAGAGATATAACCAAATAAAGCTCTTTATAGCCGAAACTAAGTTATACGATGAAGAACACATATAAAGGCGAAGGATATTGAGGTTTCCTCGGATCAGTGAGAGCCAATAAGTTTTAGAGAGAGAGAGAGAGAGAGAGAGAGAGAGAGATATTATTGCGCTTGTGAAGAAATGAAGCAACATCAGTCCTCTTGAAGGTAGGTTAGCCCCCTTTATATAGGAGGGGAACTCGGCTACAAATACATATTTATTTAATTACAAAATAAGGAGATGGGATGGATTGATGCGATGCCTCAGCGTAGGCTCCGGATAGACCACCCCTATCAGACTCAGCTTCGTGTCTTGGGAGCTTCCCATTTTTATCCTGGCCTTGGGCTCCGTCCAGCCCCGAATCGGACCTTAATAAGCCTCGAGGGAGAGGACTAAGTTATGGCTTCGTGTCCTCGGGTCTTGAGGTATTTCCCTGAGATGGCTTGATAGCGAGAAATTTGTCCCTCTGATTTCATCGAGTACATACATATATACGCGTATATGACGTCATCTGATCACGGGTCAATGCACATTAATACAATACATGAAAAGTACATTAATGAAATCTTTCGAATTGTCATAACACCATTTTGCCCTTGAGTAATACCATAAAATAAACTCTTCTCAACTTTTGTATTTTTCTGACACCCATGAACAAATAATAAAATATTATGATACATAAAAATTCAAGAACATAGATATCTCTAATACTTCTATGAATAGAGTGATTTATGAAATTTGTGCATTTGCACGTTTTGTTGCTATCGCATGGATCATGCCGAAAAGAAAGAAGGGATAGCCTTAACATACCTGTAGTAGGAAAAACTCCGTATAATAGTTTTGGAGAAGATTGTACCGCATTTAGACCCGCAAAAATTTACGTTGCTACAATTCTTAAAAATTATCATTGGAACCTTTTATGAGAATTTGATCGCAAGAATTTTTGTTAATCAAGCGTTTAAATCAGAAATTTTTTGTCGAAGAATTGTACGTTCTGTTTGTTGTACAACTTCTTAAGTATTCATTCATATCTAAGTTCAGATTGTAGGAAAGAATGACTAATATTTTGATTTTATGTCTTTTTATTCAAGACATGTTAAAAGCTTTTGTGAAAGTGGACAATTGTTTGGTTGACACCTAAGATCATATGACCCTTAGTCATATGTTTGGTCATCTTATTTAATGCCACGTTTTGGGGTGTTGGTCTTATCCCATAATTTAATTGTTAACTAGGTAATGTCCCGCTATCCGATAATTAACTAATTACCCAAATAATTAAGAATTCCCTTAAATTACTTAAATTACTGCTCACCTTATATACTTTAATATCATGGTCATGTGGTACCTTCTACGACACTAGCCCATAAATACCAAGTATTTTAGCTAAGGCCGTATTTTATCCAAACATGCCAAACATGGACCAAAATTTATTTTCTTTGACTTCCTTCCCCCGAACCTTCAAGAATTTACTGATGACTTGTGTGAAATAACATAATCCTTATAATCTCCAAATAATCTTTTTCTTGGACTGATGTCAATTACCTTACGATAAATTGAACGTATAACACTACATGGTGCAACGTCATCATAATTTAGTAATGCAAAGCATAATATCGACGTAATATTGGGGGGATGTGATGACCCGACCCGTCGTCTCATGAGTTACTTAGTCTCGCGAGTCATGAGCCGATTTAGTAGAGTCTTGAGGATCAGTACAGAGACGTCCATATTTATCCTCGAGAGGCTGCAGAACCTTTAGGAAAACTTCACATTCTTGAAATTCTTGTCGTGCGTCTTTGTTGGACTAAGAACTAAACTTCTATTATTCTATTCTCTTACAGATTGTGAGGACTCGCACTACCGGACACGGCGGACAACCACCAGTACCACCCATTGAGGCTGCCAGAGGTCGTAGACACGGTCGTGGTCGTGGCAGAGGAAGAGCAGCCGGTGCAGCACCTGCTGATCCACCAGTTGTCCCAGCTCATGATCAAGCTCCAACTTTTGACACTGCAGCAGCACCTGTTCTGTCACCTGTGCCTATTGTGATTTCGGGTCTGAAGGAGGCCTTGGCACAAATCTTATCAGTTTGCACTGGCCTGTCTCAAGCAGTTTCAGCCACTACAACAACAACTACTTCACAGGCCGGGAGAGGCAATCAGACCCCCGTTGCTCGCACACTTGAGTAGGTAGTGTAGGGATTTCAGACGCCAGGAGTACCTCCAGCTTAGCCTGTTACACCAGTTCAGGACTTTGTGGTTCTAGCTATGCCAGACGATGAGCAGTGTCGTCTTGAGAGGTATGGTAGGCTCCAGCCTCCGACATTCAGTGATGCTGAGGGCGAGGATGACTAGTGTTTTCTTGACAAGTGTTAGTGTATGCTCTGTACAGCAGGAATTTTTAATTCGAGTGGTGTGGCATTTACTACCTTCTAGTTCTCGGGGGCTGCTTTTACTCTGTGGGAGGATTTTGAGAGGCGTAGGCTTGCTGGTGCAGCATCCCTTTCTTGGCAGCAGTTCTCCACTTTATTCCTAGAGAAGTATGTACCTCAGTCCCGCAGAGAGGAGTTGCGTATGCAGTTTGAGTGGTTGACGCAGGGGATATGACCGTGACTCAGTACGAGATAATGTTTTCATAGTTGGCCTTTCATGCTATTTGGATTATTCCGTCTGATCGTGAGAGGATTAGGATATTTTGGGATGGGCTTAACTACCATCTTCATATTTTGATGACTAGAGAGAGAGTATTGGGTTGTACGTTTGAGGAGGTAGTGGATTTCGCTCGTGAGATCGAGTCAGTTCGCCTTAGAGAGCGAGAGAAGAGGGAGGCCAAGAGGCCTCAAGGATCGGGCAGTTTTAGTGGTGCTCCGTCGAGGTGCTAGTTCCAGCATTGTACAGGTCGTTCTTTCAGGCCTGCTCATTCGGCCCACCCAGAGTATCGTGGGGCATCTTCAGACCGTAGTCATCATGGGTTCCAGCAGGGCCAGTCTTCAGTCAGCGCTATCCCGGCACAGAATTCATCTCATGCCCCATCAACTCAGGGTTCTTCTGCGCCGAGTGCATCTGCTAGTCACTTCGGTGCGAGGGGTTCCCTTTAATCCCCATCTCCAGCATCGAGTAGTTGTTATGAGTGCGGAGAGCTTGGTCATATGAGGAGGCAGTGTCTTCGACTTCATGGTGGTCAGTCTCAGCAGATGGAACAGCCCTCGACTTCTGCTCTAGTTAGTTCAGCACCCGCCCAGTCAACTAAGGGTGGAGATACCCGATTTGATCTATTGCTATTGAGCATGGTGGACTTTCACGTTATTTTGGGCATGGATTGGTTAGCTCTGTGTTATGCTATTCTAGACTGTCATGTGAAGACAGTCACTTTGGCTATGCAGGGTGTACCGCGGATCGAGTGGCGTGGCATGAATGATTATGTCCCTAGTAGAGTTATTTCTTTCTTGAAGGCCCAGTGTATGGTTGGGAAGGGTTGTCTTTTCTATTTGGCGTTTGTGAGGGATGTTGGAGCTAAGACTCCTAGCATTGATTCTGTTCCAATTGTTAGGGATTTTCCCAATGTATTTCCTGCAGACCTGTCGGGCATGCCACCGGACAGGGATATTGATTTTGGTATTGATCTAGTGCTGGGCACTTAGCCCATTTCCATTCTGCCATATCGTATGACACTACCAAAGTTGAAAGAATTAAAGGAGCAGCTTTAGGAACTCCTGGATAAGGGGGTCATTCAGCCAAGTGTGTCACCATGGAGTGCGCCGGTTCTGTTTGTAAAGAAGAAGGATGGCACAATGAGAATGTGCATTGACTACAGGCAATTGAACAAACTAACAGTGAAGAACAAGTATCCTCTGCCTTGCATTGATGATTTATTTGACCATCTTCAAGGAGAGAGTGTGTTTTCTAAGATTGATCTCCGTTCGGGTTACCACCAGTTGAAGATCAGGGATTCAGATATTCATAAGACTGCTTTCAGGACTAGATATGGTCACTATGAGTTTCTCGTCATGTTTTTCGGGTTGATCAATGCCCCAGTAGCGTTCATGCATACGATGAACAGTGTATTTTGTCCTTATCGGGATTCGTTTGTTATCGTGTTCATTTATGATATCCTAGTATACTCGCGTAGTTAAGAGGAGCACACGGAGCATTTGTGAGTTGTACTGTAGAGATTGAGGGAGGAGAGGCTTTATGCAAAGTTCTCCAAGTGGGAGTTCTGTCTCGGTTTAGTGTCTTTCTTGAGACACGTGGTGTCCAACGAGAGTATTTAGGTTGTCCCAAAGAAGATAGAGGTGGTATAGAGTTGGCCTAGACCGTCCTGAGCCACAGAGATTCATAGCTTCCTTGGTTTGGCAGGCTATTACTGCCGGTTTGTTCAGGGATTTTCATCTATTGCATCGCCCTTGACCAAGTTGACTTTGAAGGGTGCTCTATTTGTATTGTTGGACGAGTGTGAGGAGAGCTTTCAGAAGCTCAAGATAGCTTTGACCACAGCTTCAGTATTGGTTTTATTATCAACTTCAGGTTCTTATACAGTGTATTGTGATGCTTCGAGAGTTGGGGTTGGCTGTGTATTGATACAGGAGGGTAGAGTTATTGCTTATTCTTCTAGTTAGCTGAAGCCACACGAGAAGAACTACCCTGTCCATGATTTGTAGTTGGCTGCTATAGTTCATGCATTGAAGATTTGGAGGCATTACTTGTATGGTGTATCTTGTAAGGTATTCACTGATCATCATAGTCTTTAGCATTTGTTCAAGTAAAAGGATCTCAATTTGAGGCAGCGGAGGTGACTAGAGTTGCTTGAGGATTATGATATTACTATTCTGTATCATCCGGGAAAGGCCAATGTAGTGGCCGATGCTTTGAGCCGAAAGGCAGTGAGTATGGGGAGCTTGGCATGCATTCCAGTTGAGGAGAGGCCATTTGTAGTTGATGTTCAAGCCTTGGCCAATCGGTTTGTGAGATTAGATATTTTGGAGCCCAGTCGAGTGTTGGCTTGTGTGGTTTCTCGGTCTAGAGATGTGACCATTGTAAGGATGGAGTGTTGAGGATGCAGGGCCAGATTTGCGTACCCAGTGCGTATGGGCTTTGGGAGATGATATTGGAGGAGGCCCACAACTCGCGGTATTCCATTCATACGGGTGCCACGAAGATGTATCGGGATCTTAGATAGCACTATTAGTGGCGGAGGATGAAGAAAGATATTGTGGAGTTTATAGCTCGGTATCTCAATTGTTAGTAGGTGAAATATGAGCATCAGAGACCAGTTGGCTTGCATCAACAGATGGTTATCCCGGAGTGGAAGTGGGAGAGGATCACTATGGATTATGTTACCGGACTCCCATGGACTTTGTAGAAGTTCAATGCTATTTCAGTGATTGTATAAACAGGCTGACCAAGTCCACGCACTTCATTCTTGTCCGTACTACTTATTCCTCAGAGCGGCTGGTAGAGTTATATGTTCGGGAGATTGTTCGGTTGCATGGTGTCCCAGTTTCCGTCATATCAGATCAGGGCACTCAGTTTACTTCCCAGTTTTAGAAGTTGGTTCAACGATAGTTGGGCACTCAGGTGAAGTTGAGCACAACTTTTCACGCTCAGACGGACGGACAATCAGAGTGCACCATTCAGATATTAGAGGATATGCTACGCGTCTGTGTTATTGACTTTGGAGGGATCGGTTTCTACTGCTTGCAGAGTTTGCCTATAATAACAACTACCAGTCGAGCATTTAGATGGCTCCGTATGAGGCTTTATATTTGAGGCGATGTAGATCTCTAGTGGGTTGGTTCGAGCCCGGTAGGGCTAGGCTATTGGGGACAGATTTTGTTCAGGATGCTTTGGATAAAGTAAAGGTAATTCAGGAGAGGCTTCATACGGCGCATTCGAGGAAGAAGAGCTTTGTGGACCGAAAGGTTCGAGATGTTTCCTACATGGTTGGTGAGAAGGTCTTGTTGAAGGTTTCGCCCACGAAGGGTGTTATGAGATTCGGAAAGAAAGGGAAGTTGAGTCCACGATTTACTGGGCCCTTTAAGGTACTTTGTAGGATTTGGGAGGTGGCTTATGAGATTTCCTTTCCACCCAGCTTGTCGAGTGTGCATCCAGTTTTCCATGTTTCTATGCTTCGAAAGTAGTTTGGGGACCCGTCCCATTTTCTAGATTTCAGTATGGTTCTGTTGGAGGGTAATTTGAATTGTGATATAGTGCCAGCAGCCATTTTGGAGCATCGGGTTCAGAAATTGAGATCAAAGGATGTAGCTTCAGTGAAGGTTCAGTGGAGAGGTCGGCCCGTGGAGGAGGCTACCTGGGAGACGGAGCGGGAGATGCGGAGCAGATAGCCTCACCTATTTGAGGCTTCAGGTATGTTTCTTGACTCGCTCGAGGACGAGCGTTTATTTAAGTTAAGGAGGATGTGAAAACCTAACTCGTTGTCTCATGAGTTACCACCCCGTTTCCCCCATTTTCTGCATCTTTATGCTTCATTATCAGTGTCTTATGTGATTGAGTTAGTTCGGATTAATTTTTGAAGAAAATGAGACACATAGTCTTTTTAAGGAAAGCTTAGTTTAGAAAAGTCAACCGGATATTGACCTATGAGTTAGAGGGCTCGGATGTAATTTCTGGTGATTCGGTTAGCTTCGGGGGATGATTTTTGACTTAGGAGTCTGATCGGAAGTGGTTTTGGAAGTCCGGTGTAGAATTAGGCTTGAATTGGCGAAGTTAGTATTTTGGCGATTTCCAGTTGGTAGGTGAGATTTTGATCCGAGGATCAGAATGGAATTTCGAGATCTGATGTAGCTTCGTTATGTTATTTGGGATGTAGGTGTAAAATTTCAGGTCAATCGGAGGTGATTTGGTTGGGTTTTTGATCGAATACGTGTTTCAAAAGTTTTAGAAGAACTTAGGCTTGAATTCGATGTAATTTGATGGTTTTGGTGTTGTTTTTGGTGTTTTAATGATTGGAACAAGTTTGAATGATGTTATAGTAGGTGTTGGTGCTTTTGGTTGATGTCCCGGGGTCCTCGGGGTGAATTCAGATACATAAGGGGAAGAAATTGGACTTGTGTCATTGCAGAAAATTGTTGTTGCTGCTATTTCCTCACTTGCGGAAAGGGGACGGCAGGTGCGGTCTCGCAGATGCGGAAGGGGAGGTCACAGGTGCAAGATTTGGCTTGGGGAGCGGATTCTACAGAAGCGGACGAGGAGCCGCATTAGCAGTATCGCAGATGCGGGATTGGTATAGCAGAAGCGGAAGTCAGGGGGGAGGCAGGAAACGCAGGTGCGGAAAGGGTACCGCATATGCGGAGCCGCAGACGCGGTTATTTGACCAAAGATGCGGTTAGGTGAAATTCGTAAATGCGGAGGAGTTACCGTAGAAGCGGTCCCGCAGAAGTGGGTAATTGACTGCAGAAGTGGTTTCGACTGGGCATAAGATATTAAAGTTTATCTTTGCAAATTTTTAAAGGGTTTCTCATTCTAACTTCGGACATGGAGAATTGTGGGCGATTTTGAAGAGGGTTTTCGAGGAGCTTCTATAAGGTAAGGATTTTTAGACGTAAAACACATTTTTATGGTGCAAATACATGGATTAGGGCTGAAATCTTGAGAAATTAATGGTCAAAAACGGTGGTTTATGGCTTAAAACTTAAGAGAGCAAAAATTTGGATTTGTGGGGTCATTTGGACTCCGATTTTTATGTTCTTTATATGTGTAGACTCATGGCGAGATAAGGAACCTATTGATATGAAAATTTCTGAGTTTCATGAAGTGGTCCGGGGGCTCAAGTTTTGCCAATTACGGGATTTTTAATAATTTTTGATTGTTTTCGATTGGGTATTGTTCCTTTGGCATATTGTGGCGTATTCGTTGTGGTTTTGGTTAGATTCGACGTGCGAGGAGGCCGATTTGAGAGGCAAGAGCATAGCGGGCTAGAGTTTTGGCCGACTTTAGGTGAGTAATGAATGTAAATAATGTCTTGAGGGTTTGAAACCCCGAATTCGCACATCGTAGTGGTATATTCAGGTGAGACACGCACTTGATGATGAGCGCGGTGTTGTTTACTATTGGTGATTGTGATTTGGTCCGTCCCGAACGGTATTTTACTGTGTATTTAATTGAAACTTACTTGATATCATCATTATTTGGATATATTGTCATATTTGGGCTTCGTGCCAACGGTATCGACCCTTCAAGCGTTGTTATTTCTATTTCCTCTTGACAAATTACTTGAACTCAGCCTTATTGTTAAAAATTATTTTTCAAACTCAGCCACTTTTACTTAGATTTGAAGCTTAAATGATATTTCTAACGTTGTTTTGGGCTAAGAACTACTAATTTATTATTGCCGAGGGCTTATGTGATTCTTGACTGAGTATGGGATCGGGTTGCACACAACAACAGTATTATATTGATATTGATATGAGGCAGAGGGCCCAATTAATGCCACGAGATGGCTTGATATTGTACTTGGGCCGTAAGGGGCCCCTCCCGGAGTCTGCACACCCTCAATGAGCACTGTCGATGATAAATAAATGGAGCGTGCGGCACGCCGCAGCGGGTACTAGATAGTACCGTACTATGTGTTGCATTTCTTATTTGACTGTCAACTATTTAATTATCTGTTGCAGCATTTCTATAATCTATTTTTACTAGTTTATTGATTTTATACTACTTGGTCTAAATTGTTGTATTTATAGATTACAATGTGCCTATTCAGGATTTCTTATCTCAGCCTTTATTTATGTTTATTACTCGTTGGGTCGGAGTACTCACATTACTCCCTGCACCTTGCGTGCAGATCCATGTGCATTTCAGACTGTTGAGGACTTCCAGCTGGGCATCACACATTCGGGAGTGTCAAGGTAGCTACATGACGTTTGCAGCCCTGATCTTCCCTTTATCTATTTGCTTCATTCCGTACTCATGTATTAGAGGCTCAGACTTGTGACACCAGATTCTTCGGGCTATGTAGTATTATTATTATTTGGGATTCTGCATGTTTTTAACTCTATTTCAAATTTCCAGTATTATGACTTAGTAAATTATCCATATTAATTAATCATGAACTGTATCGAAATGGTTAAGGTTATTAAATTGGTCGGGATTCCCCAGCTGTGTGTTGGGCGCCATCACGACCGGGGTTGGGGTCATGACAGGGGCGTAACATTCACCCAAATTTGATGGGGGACTGCCACGTTGGGGAGAGTTTTATCTTTATCCAAATAATTCCTTAATTAATTGGGTAATATCCCATTATCCGATAATTAATCAATTACCCATATAATTAAAAATTATCTCAAATTACTTAAAATACTACTCAATTTTAACAAACTTTATACATCATACCATCATGGGCATGTGGTACCTTGTATGGCACTAGTCCATAAATAACAGGTATTATAGCTCGGACCGTATTTTATCTCAAATTGTCAAATTCCGATGAAACTTATTGTCTTCGATCCGCTTATCCTCTCACATTCACGAATTTACTCATCACTTGTATGAACCAGCATAATGCTTATAATCCTAAAATAATCTCATTCCCGAACTTATGTCGCTTAACTTACGATGAAACTTTAACGTACAAAAAATTTGAGATGTAACATCTCATTTCCGAGCATATATCAACTTACTTATGGTGTACTTCCACATACAAAAATATGTGGTGTAACATGCAGTGCATGGTATGAATTCAGCAAAGGTATGTAGTCATGTTTTGGTACATCTTCAGTCGGGTTCACTTGATTGAGCGCCGGTTGTGCCTCTGTAGGCTGGGGGTGTGATAGCCACCGTGGTCAAAATCAATGATCATGCAAAATTTGACACACCGAAAGTTTGTTACCATAACCACGGTGTAAGGCCCCGTAAAAATTTTGCTAAAAAACTAGTAGCTTGTGGTGTCTAGGTCCAGATATGTGTTAGGAATGTGTAGAATGCTCGCCGCGGTTCAGACCCTTGGTATTGATCCAAGCTTTTAAAATCAAGAACCGAAATTTTTCCAAAAAATTGCCATTATACGGTCCAGAATGCGGTCACAGATCAGGCATGCGGACCGCATTTCTACCATAGATTTAACCAGTGAGTTAGTAGAATTGAAGTTGAAAATACGGTCTATTAAATCAATATGTGGACTGAATAATCATCGCATAAATTTCTCAAAGATTTGTGAAGGTCAATTTTACGGTGCATTATGCGACCGCAGAACAGGAATGCGGACCGCATTTCTGTCGCAAACCCAGGCAGGGAAGTCAGATTTTAGGAGCCCTTCTGCGGTTCATTATGCAGACCGCATTTCCACTCTGCGATCGCAGAGTGCGACCGTAGACCCGATTCGGCTCCTGATTTTCTAATTTTTCAACCCGATTTCTTCTTCAATAAAACACCCCAACCCTTCATTTTTACACATTTTTTGGATAAAACTAGAGAGAACGGAGAGAGGGTTCTTGAGATAGAAAATCTCATCCTCATCAATTGATTTTCCAAAGTCATCCAAGCCCAGAAAAATTTTAACTACTTGTCTTCATCTCCACTCTTGCAGGTGAAATCCCCAACACTTTTTCATTGATTTTAGAATTTTAATCAATTCTCATGAATTGATTCTTGAAAATGGAAGTTTAAATACACATGCATGTTCTATAAAACCTAAAAGCTAGTAAGAGGAGTTGGGTAGAAGGAAAGACTTGCAAAATAGGGGTTGACAACCTAAATAAGTTTGAGTAGTAAATGTAAACTTCGATTCTAATATTTATGTATACGTTTCTAGGATATTGGGTGAATTTAAAGTTGAAGTTAAAAAGGGAATTCGACTCCAGGTATGTATGGCTAACCTTGATCTTTGTAGAATCGCCTTGTGTGGTGTACGAATGTTTGGTATGTGATGTCTGCATGGCTTATTCATGAAATTATTGTGATTGTGCTTGTGGTAAGAATTGAGGAACAAATGACGAAAGAAAATCGTATATGATGCAACTGGAATAACTGTAATAACCACATCTATGGCTTATTGTGGACTTATGTAATTGTATCTCGGTGATGTAAGTTGTAAACATTGTTAAGTAACCAAGTGGCTTGTGTATGTTTTGAAAAAGGTGACTTCAATTATAAAATGATTAGTTCCTTGGTTAATGAGTAATCAAAAATAAGGGGTATCACGTCGGGTAGGAAAGGCCCCCAGGTCCGCTCGACTGGGGCTACCTGGTCGGGCACCGGTCATGTCCCTCTGTTTGGGGCGTGACACACGGAGAGCAATTAACGCAATACCACAATCCGAAAGGAACATTGCCAACGCGCAAAAAATCATGCAATACACAAATACTCACCTCGCTCAAATTTCACTATAAAGCCTAAATAGATCCACACCATGTGTGGATATACCTAACAAATTGCCACCCCTCGTGGCATAGAAAAGTAACTTACAGATCATTTTAGAATACAAATAAGTTCAACAACAACTAAATGGCACCCCTCTAAATAATAGCAGTACTTATTCAACCAATCCCACCCGGTGTAGAATACACATCCTCATTGGGCCTTCCAGTGGACCCCAAATCCACTCAATTCACCAATAAATAGTTACATAACCCTTTGAAAGTCCACAATTACCTAACCATAACACATTTCATCATCTTGTCCACATTTTCACAGTCCACTACCATAAGACAATGTACTCCTGAGAACTCCTAGTCTCCAAATCCATAACACATACGAATCACCGTATCTAATCACAACTCCACCACCCGAATATCTAACATATCTCTGATACACGATCATCCCACGAGGAATACTTCTATAATTATTTTGTGCCACAAAAGAAATATTTAAACATCAGGTGTCGATCAACCAGGACAGTGCTGCAATGCCAATGAAGTATCCACAAATCAAAACACAGTGCCCATTCTGAAACTTACACTCTCATCAAGCCATATATAATAGTAGTATCATTTATTCAGTCATCCGAGATCGTCCATGCTGCCTAAGAATTCACCTCCTTCCCATCAAAACTAAACAGTAACCTTTCACATGCAAATCTCAATCCTACACAACAAATCGTATATTCCATGCCATCATATGAAAAAAATATGAGATCCTCATAATCTCCTCCAAGTCACAAGCAACTACATACTCAAATAGCTAAGAACCTTCAATTTGATCTCGTCTCAGGAGAAAGTCACAATATACAACATGTTCCACACACCGGTAGGAAATATACACCTTCAACCATGGTAGAAACCATTGAGGACATCTTGAAACCCCTTTGCACATAACAAAGTCATTAGAACTGAATCCCTATAACTCAACCAAGCCACGCAAGTCACCAAGATCCAAGATCATTGCCACGAAACACTTATAGAAACTTACTACATCATAAGCACCCAAAGAACTGATCATATCCATTACTGTGCTAATCCAACCTACTACCAAGTTTTCCTAAATCTCTGAGTTCTTCCCCAATTGCCTTCAAATTGATACTTCTCCTTTCTCGAACACTATTATCCTTAACCAAAACTTGACCTACGACTCTATCATTGGACCACACCGCCCTAAGGCTCATAAGCTACTCAATTCCTTCTTCATTACCCCGAAAGTATCAAAATCGAGATACCTACTCCGGAGAGATATTTTGCGAATTTAAAGATGTTCCATTCACCATTCTGACATTGAAATGTAGAATCCATAAGGATATAGAAATGACACAAGTATCGATACTATCCAATGCAAATCTCGATTTCTAGCCATATACACATGCTGAAGATTCCAATTATTACATATTAATCTTGAATTTATTGAAACTATTCTCAAGAGTCATCCACTCTATTCAAATCTCAATCAAACTGATCAAACAGACCGAACGACATGTGCCCCACTTGGACACCAACACTCTAAGAAGTAATCCACATTACTAAGCAACCGAGCAGATTCCTACTCCATGCGCACTACATCTCTCACCAATAAAAATTCATATCATTCCACGATTATCATATATATAATCATAATACAACTCGTATCCCAAAATTCCTTTACTCGAGTCATCGTTGATCTCACCCTTTATGGAACATAACATATTCACAAGTATAACCCAAACCAAAACCAATACAACACAATACTGTGCAATCATCTTATCAATAGCAGACTCCCCTACTTGGCTCAAGGCCATATATTGAAACACACAATAACTCACAATGCCCATACTCTATTACTTCCATTATAACGCATTGAGATTCAATTAAATCCTTCATAAACTCATGCAAGACAAACTATACAATACCTCAAATCATTTGCAAATCTCGCATTCATCCTCGTAATAGTCAAGACAACTCTCATAAGTGATCCAAACTAAAATTGAAACACATATAATTCACGAGTAAAAGAGAACAACATAGGGATCACATAACGCTCAAGACACCCCGCGAAAGATAACCCAAACGCTTTTCCTCCAACTGGAATCTCTCTATACCGTTCCACAATCAAAACTATTTTGCAATCACTTAATCTTCCTGAGTCTGAACTAATATCACGACATGAAAATATACTTCACTCCTCAACTAAAAAATATGAAAACATCCTTCAGCAGGCCCATAACTTGAGACTATATGTCAAATCAAGACGAAAATCAAGCACCTAATTTACATCTCAATCAAACTCTTTTTGTTAAATCCAATCTTTCTAAACACACCCGTAGTCACATCATACTCATCATATAGCCATCTGACCACTCATCTAGTCACAAATTTCACTCAAAGGGAAACTACCGGACATATAAGTCTAAAAGCATGTGCTCACAATATCAAAATCTCCATGCTCAAGCTACAGTGAAAACCCGACTTCAAGTCCTCTAAAATGGCCCATTATCAGCGCACAAAAATCATATCTCGATCATCATCCATCGAATCACAAGCCATCGATGCGCACCTGATAGAGAGCTCTTATGTGCTCATATAAATGTGTGGAATGAATTCAAAGAATTACGCTTCAAGCTGAATCGATGTCGCACGATAAGGAAAGAAATATGGGAAGTATATCGTAAATGCTCTGTAGCCTATCGAAGATAGGTATGGACATCACAATACCGATCTGCAAGACTCTACTAGACACTTACTCATAACTTGTAGAATCTATGAACCTAGAGCTCTAATACAAATTTGTCACGATCCAAAAATTGACTCGTCGTGACGGTACCTAACCCAACCCGCTAGGTAAGAAACCTAATAACTATCATATTTCAATAATATTTAAAAGAATAATTAATCAAAGAAAATATCTGAGTCTTATACATTTCCCAAGGACTGGTGCCACAAATCATGAGCTTCTAAGAATAGAGATTACAAAGCTGAAGTGACGTAAATATATTATCTATTTTGAAAAGTATATAAACAAGGTTGTATAAATCTAAGGCTACCATGAACAAGAGGCAGCTAAAACCAGAATGCAGGTACCTCTTAATATCCAGCTCCAATCAAACACAACAACAATATCAGCCAATATTTGCATGGAATATGTAGAAGTGTAGTATGAGTACAACCGACCACATGTACTCAATAAGTAACAAACTTAACCTTAGGTTGAAAGTAGTGACGAGCTGGAACAAAGGTCGGGTCTGTGAGCATGTGATTTTTTCCCTATACGAGAATTACTCCCAAAAAATTCAAAATAAAATAATGTTGTGCTGTTTGCAATTTTTGTGGATTTTGTGTTTATTGATTGCAGTTGTTTGTGCGTGTTTATTTGTTAAATTAATATAAAATACAAAAATATGTTGCATTTTGCATTTAGGATTTATTAGGAGTAATTAAGTCTATTTTATAAAAATGAAAAATCATAAAAATAGGTACTTGGTATTTTTGGCATTTAATATCCAAAATTGTGTGATTTTATGTTTAATTAGGGCTTAATGTTGTGTGATAATTATTATTTAGAGTTAATTAGCATTTTAAGATAATTTTGGTTTTTGTAATTTAATCTAGGATTTTGGTTTTTAAATTAGGAGTTAAAAGGAAAATAAAAGAAAAGGAAGGAAATGAAGATAAAGAGCAAACTCGGAATGGGAAAATTTAAATTAAAGCCAAGCCCAAAATAAATACCAAACGACCCAGTCCAGCTTGCCTGGTCATACAGATGCCCAAACGATGCTATTTCATGGCCAAGTAATCTCATTCGTTGATCTTGCACGATCCTACGACTCACATTCCACCTCCCATACCCGTTCCCTTACCCGACTCGGTTTACCCAGAGACCCATTGGTCTCATTTAACCAAACGACGTCATTCCCATCTAAGGGAGCTGATCCATGCTGTCGATCACAGTTGATCGAACGGTTTGGATTCAATATTTCCCCTGGTATATATTTTCCCAAACAACCCAACCCTCCAGGCCAACCCCCCCTCGCTCGTCTATCTCAAACCCTCAGAGACGGGCTCGCCTTCCTCCGCCTAGCTCCGCCATCAACCACCCACCGAATATCACCTCACGGCAGTTCCGGTGGTCCAAATAGCTCCATCTTTACACCACTGAACCTCCATAACCTCCTCATCTCTAATACACTACCAATTTCCGTCGAATCCCAACCAGTCCCTTCGAATAATCAATCGAAGGTCAGTCTAAAAAACTCTAGCCTATCTGTTTGCTACCAAGTTAACACCATACCCCCGTTAGACCTCCCTCATACCAAAACCAACCTTAGTTTCCTTCGAATCCCAACCCCCTTCCTCGAATATTGAATTGTAGTCAAGAACTCTAGCGCCGCCAAAAAATCCCTTGGTGGCGGAACCACCTCCAAACTTTCCCAAATCAACACCATGTGATCCTCTTACCTCCCTCATCACAAATCTCATGTCCGTTTCCCTTGAATCCTACTAAAAATGCTCGAATATTAGATCAGAGTGGAACTCTAAATCTGGGATTAATACAAATTTGAAGAAATTGAGGTCATAATCGACCTTAGTTGAATGTTCTCAATTGAACCCAAGTTAAAGCATCGAGTAGGACAAATTCGAATGGCTTGAGGGTTCCAAGGTATTTCAGTTCGTTTTTCTTTTTGATTGTTTTCTAATTAATTGTCGTTGAAATTCACCATTTTGTAATTTATTTCTTTCTTCTCCATCGAATTTTTCTTGGTCCATTTTTCTTCTGTCGATTGTAATATGGTATAAATAGTTTCGTTAATTAATCTGTCTTGATTATAGCTCTGTAGTTCTGGTCAATTGTTGTTTGTTACCTCGATTTGTTTCATTCTCATGTGATGTTGGGTCCCCTGCTATTCGTAGCTATTTGTCTTTGCATATTGGTTCAGTGTTTTTCTCATTCAGTGTTTACAATGTTCATGTACTTCTGGCTAGGTTTTGTGTTGATTTATTCTTTGTATCTATACCAATTATAGCTCAATGTGGTTTGTTCTGATTACTGTGATACCATTAATTTAAATCAAGGCCAAATTGAAAATTGTTGTTGAGTCTACTGTTGAGTATCAATGAGATTTTGGTTCAGCTTAAAGGATTCTATCGAGTTTTATGTTAGTGATTAACATGATTTCGATTTAAATTCAGTTCAGAATTTAGATTTGGTCAATCAGTTGATATGAAAATTGGTTATAGCTGTTTGGGAGTCTGGTATAGATTAAAGGGTAATTGGATTGGGGTAGGATTGTGATTTTAGTAGTTTCAGGGGTATTTTGTGAAAATAGATTAAATTGAATAATTGACTAAAGGTTGCTGAATATTTAAAATCTATTAGTGGACTTAATTGAGACATTCCTAAGTTGATTGTAAAAAGTTAAAAAAGACAAATAGTAGTGGAGACAATATTTGCTGGTTTTAAGGGTTAAAGATAAATTAGTTGATGGTCCACTAAGGCTTAAAATCAGGAGAGGAAACAGTTGGGAAAGGATATAAAAAGAGCTGGAAAATCATACCTTAGGGGGGGATATAGAAGAATACACTGAGAGTAAATTCTGAAAATCAAAAAGGAGGGTTGAAAAAAGAACCAGGAGAACTGCTGTGAATAAGTAACTTTGAGTGTTCAATCAGTTTTTGAGAGCCTGAGTCTAGAGTGTTAGGTGATTGCTTCTTCAACCCTTTGAACAAACTTTCAATTTATTTTTCAAAATATGAAATGTTTCGAGTAGTTTGAGACTCTATTCTGTATCTGTTTGGTTAAGTGTGAATCCGGAACAAAAACCAGATTTTGAAAATTTCATATTTCGGTTTGAAGTTGATTGGTCTTGGTCATAGAGTTTGGTTTAAGTTGCTGTTGCATTGTTGGAAATCCTTCCCTGGTCTATTGATTGATGGTTGTTGTGGTTATTGCTGTGTTGTACTGCTGCTGCTGACTACTCCTTTTTCTTTTTGTATTTCCAATACCAGGTACACATTCTCTGCTGTAGTTCCAAGCCTGAAAAAATAGAATAAAACTGCCCGTTTGTGGATCTTGGAACATGCCTGTCAGATAGTTACATACTTATAGTTAGATAGATATTAAATGTAGTTGTTTAACGTAGTTAAGTGTTTATTTATATAAGTAAAAGCTAGGGACTGTTTTATTAACTTGTGAACTGTACTGGACTACGAGATTGTGTATTTGATCTTATTCCCTCTAAGTGAGAAATTTTTTATGTAATATAGTTCAACTTCCTGTAATCGAAAACCAATATGTTAGCCCAGTTTTATGTTAAGACACTTCAAATAATACTTCTGTAAACCAAGTACAAAGTCATAAGACTATATGAAGGTGGAGTATCGATTTAATCATTTTAAGCTGAAAACTAGTGTCATGTTGCCGAGGTACTACTACTGTTGTTTAATTCGATTTTGCCTTTAATAATTTTTAGGAGTTCATTAATGGATGGTTAAACAGGGTAATTTGTCATTTGACTTTTGAATTGTTGACATAAGGATATAAAGCAAATCAGTGATAAACACAAATGGATCTTATTACTTGAGTCAGAATACTTTGTAAAAATTGCACAAGAATTGGTTGATTCGTTTGGAGTTGATTTGGGCTGCCCAGATTCGTGTTACGTTTGTCCCGTCCAGGTTCGAGCCTGGGCTCGTTGGGCTGCAAATATCCTTGTAGGTCCAATGTTGGAGGCAGCCTTTCTCTTATTAATTAATTAGGACCTTTTTCTTTATTCTTTATAAACGAAAAAAAAATAGAAAATCATAGCCACTTTAGGATTCGGCCTTTTAAATAAAATAAATGAGACGAGCCTCGCCAAATAAAATGCACAAACTGCGAGGCCCTCATGAATGTATATATTAAAGATACTTAAAACTTCAGGATGGGCCGTTTGGCAAATTGCACGGTCTTCCCCAAAATAATAACGCGGTAGACTCTTTAGGCGCGTATTTTAATAACATTACCTCCCTAAACTCGGGTGCACATTTATGTGACCCAAATCCAAATCTCAATGGAGTCGAGTTGTGTCAACAACCACGGGTACATTGATGTGGCGTGGTTCGAGATTCATTTTTACGACGTTGCAATTCCCTTTAAAATAATAATAATATTAAAAGCAGTAAATAATTTTAAAATTGCATTGTAGGATGACGTGTATAAAAAATCAAATTTTTAGCCATTTATAATAGTTTAAGCGATCGTGCTCGAACCACGTGATCCGGGGGTGCCTAACACCTTCCCTCGGGTCAATAGAATTCCTTACTTAGAATTTGTAGTTCGCAGACTTCAAAAGGAAAGTTGAAATTTTCCTCAATTTAGGATTTAAAATAAATCGGTAACTTGGGAAACCAAATGAACTATCCCAAGTGGCGACTCTGATTGAATAAACAATCCCAATTCGAATAATGTCACTTTAAATGGAAAAACTCCCTCGTACACTATCCTTCGGGATTAGGTGCACAAAAAGGAGGTGTGACAGATCTGGTGACTTTGCTGGGGATTTCAAACCCAGAATTCCGGTTCAGGGTTTAAGAATTCGAGCTTAGAATAACTGTTATGTTCGGCTATATCTGATTTTCCTACATGTTTTCCTGCTAAATGTGCTAAATATTTTATCGCTTTGATATTATTTGTACTGTATATATAAACTGTGCTGAAACCCTTCTCTTCTCACCTTCGGGGATCTGCTTACTGGTGGAGACTCCCTATTCTGTTAGTGTCTTAACCTGAAATAAGAAAGAGGTCGGATAAGTTACAAAGCCGGACGATCCCGCGGGTCCCCAATACGCAGCCCCCTCCTCGACTCGAGTTGTCCGCTCGGGTACACGGTCTAGAAAACATGCCTAGGTTTTGAACCTAGAATAACTTGACTTCATGCCGGATCCCTAGTAGGAACGCTTATTTGCATCATGTTGCATTTGACTTAGGGGACTCAACACAGGGGTTGGGTCCGTCTAGGATAGGTAACCTGAAATGAAAAAGGACCATCCTGTTGTATCCTGTTTGTTTTACGCATTTATTTGCTTCAAACTTGCATGCTGACCGACTTTTAAATATTGAGAAAGAGAAAAGAGAAATAGCAATATATAGAGTTAATAGCATACCGGTGCCCAAATACTGTCGGAACTCTACCAAAACTTTGAGAAAATTGAAAGAAAAAAAAACTATTTTGTCATTTTAAAGTAGCAAAAAAGAAAAGAAAAAAAAGAGTCTTCATGTTGTTCTTCATGTTTTCAAATTATTTGGTCAAAGTTTACGTTGTTGAAAAGAAAAACGGAAAGCTTGTTTTCAAAAAAAAAAAAAAAAAAAAAAAAA
>MU736788.1:0-36662 GCA_026770625.1 Nicotiana glauca | reverse complement strand
TTCTTCCTTAGAAAAAGATAAAACAAATGAAAATTCAAACAAAAATATTTTCTTTTTACTTCTAAAATTCCCAAAATTCCAATCAAAAGAAAAGGAATATTTAGAAGTCTTTCTTTCAAAAAATAATCAAAATAAAAAATCCAAAATCAAAAAACAAAAAACAAAAATTCCTTTCTTCTTTTAAAGCATTATTTTTAGAAGAAAAAAAAAGAGTAAAAAAAAATCAAAAAATGTTTTTCTTTAGCCTTAAAGCTTTTATGGTCTGAGTTTTATAAAAAGATAAAAAAAATTAGTTTACTCAATTCCCAATCTTTCCGAACTACGCAAGACCTGATTCATGCGGAGTCATGATACGTAGGCAATGCCCATCGGATTTGATCATATCCATAGAATTAATTGAGTGAAAAAAATGAAAAAAAAGAGTGAAAAAAAGAGAGTGCCAAAAAATAAAAGAGCGGCAAAAAAAAAATATTAAAAATAAATAAATAAATAAAATAAAAGGAAAGAGGTACATACTGAAAGGGCTTATGGTCGGAATGATTTGTGAAGCTGAGGAATGTGATCCGGCACTGAAGGCCATTGCAGCAATTGCCGCGATAGAAGGAAAGCCACAAAATGGCCGCCAAGCAGGAAAGTTCCCCATCAGACGGGAGTCTCGGTAGCCAGTCTTGCTATCCTTTCTGCATCTGGATTATATCAGGGTGTGATCCGAATGTTTTACTTTATTGTCTTATTTTCCGACGTAAACCATTCTTCTTCTAAATTTAAAAAAAAAAATCAAATGAAATTAATATTTCATTGTTCAGGAATGTCTCCTTTCTTAATCTTGTCATTTTTCTTATTCTCTTTTCAGTTCTGTTAAATGCATATTTCAGTAACATGACATGCTTGCGGACTTCATGCCAGGATCCTGAAAGTTGTCAGACCTCGAATAATGAGTCAAGATCCAGAATGCAAAGAGGATAAGTTTGAGGAAATAAGACAAAAAAGTTGGAACAGTTGAAGGAAAATTGGTTCCAGAGTGGAAAGTTCCATACATTGCAACAAGAGTACTGCCAAAAGAGTGCGTTGTACTTGGGACACATCGAAGGAAATATCCCCAAAACAACTGTCAATACAAATGCAGTGAAAAGATACTATGTTGGATCCTCCATATAGTTATAATATTCTTCGGTTGGGATGACGAAGGCTTTCTTTCTCGCTACCTAAACACTATCAACCCTTTGCAAATGCTTTGAGCCGGTTACCATTCTTTGACTACCCTCTTTGGAACCTGAAAGTGTCATTAAAAAAAAGGAAAAAAAGAAGAAGAAAGAATTGAAAAATGAAAAATGAAATAGATGAAAAGAAAAATACAAAAAAAAAAGAGAAAGAGAAGGAAGAAAAGACAAAGAAAATGAAATAAAAAAAGAGGAAAAGAAAAGAAAAAAGAGAAGAGAAAAAAAAACAAAACGAAAAAAAAACAACAAAAGAAAATCCAAAAACAAAAGTTGCCTGAACTATGACTTAATTCCGAAAGGATACGTAGGCAGCCTCTCTCTGGAGTGCAGTCACACCGAATAAAAATCCAAAGTCCCTCAAAATTGAAACTGGGGCAGATGATATAATGGTTCAGCCATGAGACCGCCAAAAAGGTTCCAAAGTTGTAATTCAATCCATATTATTTTTACCCCAAACCTTGTTCAAGTCCTTCTGATCAATCGGCAAAGAGGTTCAAAATGGGAGGATAGAGTTATTTGGATCTGATACAACAAAATGAGAGGAATAAAATGAGAGAGTCTTATTGGTGAAAACCCACACGGGCACCGTAAGGCGATGGTAAGCAGAGAAATGAGAATGAGAGAGCCTTGTTAGTGAAAACTCGCAAAGAGCACTATAAGGCGATGGTGAGAAAATAAATGAGAGAGTTCAACTCGTGAAAACCCGAGAAAGGTGCTCGTGATCGAAAAGAAGATGCTCACAACCATCAGCATCAACAGAGTCCTGACGAGGTTCCTCGATTTCAAGGCAAAGTTGTGATGAATTTCTGAGAGTCGGATGGTTTACACAGATCAGGCATCCAGTCCAAAAGGCATGTCATGTTCATTGAAGTCCGCATGTACTCCAGATAAGTCCTTCTTTCCTTTCCCCGAAAGGGACACATCTTGTTTAAACTTATTCTCCATTCCCTTGTTTAGTTTCTTTGAATCCCTTTCGGTCTAACTTTGTTCCAAAACTAAGACAAGGAAAGGAGAGTAAGACTGATTTACAGGGCTTTTGTTTGACACTAGCTAATGTGCAAAAAGGCACCCATTCTCGCCAGGGGACTAAGTCGACTCCGACTGGACATGGTGGCCGATGCTTCAAAATGAAAACTCTTGGAAGGATAAAATCAAATTGAAGTGCCTATAAAGGCAAATGAAGTTGAAAAGGTCAAGTCCCGCATGGCTAACCGTCTCGACAAAGGTTTGAAAGGCCAATATGTCCCAAGAACTCTGAAGCTAAAGTTGGAAGAAAGAAGTAAGAAATAAAAGGCATGTGAAGGCGAAATGAAGTTGGGAAAGGTAAGTGCCACGCAACTAGCCGTTGCAGCAAGTTTGAGGAGCCAAAAGTTCCCTAATGCTCCGAAAAAAATAAAGAGAAAAAAAAAGGAACGTCAGAAAGGAAAGGCCTACGGAGGAAAAGTAGAGTCGAAAAGGTTGAGTTCCACCGACCAATCGTCACGGCAAAATCTAGGAAAAACTAGAAGTTCTCAGGGCCTAAAATGAAATTGGTCCCCAGAAAAAGAGCAGCTGCAATTGAGATCTTCATGAAAGAAGTTGGGCCGGGATCAAAACAATCAAGGCCACAAAATTAACCACCGTTTCATACTAAAAATTGTTCTTTGTTTGAAAAAAGGAAACGGGTGCAATCCAAAAGTGACCTTGCAAGAAGCAGGTGCAACCAAAGAGAAACTGCACAAGGGCTAGAAACAGCTTTGCAGCAATAATCAATCCAAAGGGGAAGTCTCTTCCAAATTCTTTCCTGCATTTTTCTTAAATAATAACAATAATAATAATAATAACAAATAATAATAATAATAACAATAATAATATTAATAATAACAATAATAATAATAATAACAATAATAATAATAATAATAATAACAATAATAATAATAATAACAAATAATAATAACAAATAATAATAACAAATAATAATAATAATAATAACAATAATAATAATAATAACAATAATAATAATAATAATAATAACAATAATAATAATAATAACAAAAAATAATAACAAATAATAATAACAAATAATAATAATAATAATAACAATAATAATAATAATAACAATAATAATAATAATAATAATAATAATAATAATAATAATAATAATAATAATAATAATAATAATAATAATAATAATAATAATAATGAAAATAATAATAATAATAATAATGAAAAATAAAATAAAGAAGAAGAAAGAAAAAAAAAATGAAAATCCCAAAAGAAAAAAAAAACAAATCATGGTAGCATAAGACCTCATTCCTTAAATATCCCGGCATAACCCGTGGACATCCCTAGCATAACCCAAAGAGCTTCTTTTTTTCTTTCCAAATTCCGGCCAAAAAACTGAGGATATCACTGGAATAACCAAAGGAGCTTTTTCTTTCCAAATCCCGGCCAAAAAAACGAGGATCTCCCAGGCATAACCCAAGGAGCTTTTTCTTTCCAAATCCCGGCAAAAAAACCGAGGATCTCCCTAGCATAACCCAAGAAGCTTTGTTCTTTTCAGAATCCCGGCCAAAATGGCATAACCCAAGTAGCTTGTTCTTTCCAAATCCCGGCAAAAAAATCGAGGATCTCCCTAGCATAACCCAAGGAGCATGTTCTTTCCAAATCCCGGCCAAAAAACCGAGGATCTCCCTGGCATAACCCAAGGAGCTTGTTCTTTCCAAATCCCGGCCAAAAAACTGAGGATCTCCCTGGCATAACCCAAAGAGATTGTTCTTTCCAAACCCCGGCCAAAAAACCGAGCATCTCCCTGGCATAACCCAAGGAGCTTTTTCTTTTCCAAATCCTGGCCAAAAAATCGAGGATCTCCCTGGCATAACCCAAGGATCTTGCTTCTTTCAAATCCTAGCCAATAAACTGAGGATCTCCCTGGCATAACCCAAGAAGCTTGTTTCTTTCCAAATCTCGGCCAAAAAAATCGAGGATCTCCCTGGTATAACCGAATGAGCTTTTTTCTCTTCTAAATCCCGGCCAAAAAACCGAGAATTTCCCTGGCATAACCCAAGGAGCTTTTTCTTTTCCAAATCCCGGCCAAAAAACCGAGGATCTCCCAAGCATAACCCAAGGAGCTTTGTCTTTCAAATCCCAGCTAAATAACCGAGGAACTTCCTGGCATAACCCAATGAGCTTTGTCTTTCCAAATCCCCGCCAAGAAACCGAGGATCTCCCTAGCATAACCCAAAGAGCTTTTTCTTTCCAAATCCCAGCCAAAAACCGAGGATCTCCCTGGCATAACCCAAGGAGCTTTTTCTTTCCAAATCCCGGCCAAAAAACCGAGGATCTCCCTGGCATAACCCAAAGAGCTTTTTATTTCCAAATCCTGGCCAAAAGACTGAGGATCTCCCTGGCATAGCCCAAGGAGCTTTTTCTTTCCAAATCCCGGCCAAAAAACTGAGGATCTCCCTGGCATAACCCAAGTAGCTTTTTGTTTCCAAATCCCGTCCAAAAAACCGAGGATCTCCCTGGCATAACCCAAGGAGCTTTTTCTTTCCAAATCCCAGCCAAAAAATCGAGGATCTCCCTAGCATAACCCAAGGAGCTTTGTCTTTCCGAATCCCGGCCAAAAAACCGAGGATCTCCCTGGCATAACCCAAGGAGCTTTTTCTTTCCAAATCCCGACCAAAAAATGGAGAATCTCCCTGGCATAACACAAGGAGCTTTTTCTTTCCAAATCCCGGCCAAAAAACCGAGGATCTCCCTGGCATAACCCAAGGAGCTTTTTCTTTCCAAATCCCGGCCAAAAAACCGAAGATCTCCCTGGCATAACCCAAGGAGCTTTTTCTTTCCAAATCCCAGCCAAAAAACAGAGGATCTCCTTGGCATAACCCAAAGAGCTTTTTCTTTCCAAATCCCGGCCAAAAAACCGAAGATCTCCCTGGCATAACCCAATGAGCTTTTTCTTTCCAAATCCCAGCCAAAAAATAGAGGATCTCCTTGGCATAACCCAAAGAGCTTTTTCGTTTCCAAATCCCGGCCAAAAAATCGAGGATCTCCCTGGCATAAACCAAGGAGCTTTTTTCTTTTGTTCCGGCATAACTCGAGACCCTTTTTCTTCCCCCAGCATAAGCTGGATCCATTCACAAGGATACACAATCATGATTTAATCGCTTAGATAGATGTCACAACTAACTCACGAAATTTTCCTAGTGAAAACTGGGGCATAAAATTTCGTTTGTTTATTTGTTTTGCTATATTAGGTAGGTCGATCTCAAGACACATGGTGCGAGATGACCAATGGAATGAGTCTCAATCTAGAATCAAGAAAAGAAGAAAAGAACAAAAAGAAATGAACTCAAATCTGAAGCAAGCAAGGGTGCGGATTGCTCCAAATCTGATTGAAGTCACAAGCTCCGCTGATCCTATTTTGACCCAGTGCTGCATGAAAAAGCAAACACCTACAACTTGCGATCATCAAGATTCAGATCGAAGACCACAGCAAAATTAGCTAAAACTCAAGATCAAGTTTCAATAGAATTATAGATAGGAATCTTGTAAATCATAGTTGATAGGCGTAGCTAGCTTAGATTCGATTTCCCTTTTTTGTGTAATAAGGAGGTCAGTAAGCAGTAATCGCAGCAACAGCAGTAACAGCAAGATCACAGCTTCATGGTAGTCCTAGCTACCAAAACTTCCCGAACTACATTGTCCTGATTCCCTTTCAGCCAGGGATATGTAGGAGACCTTTTGAAGCAAAGGTTCGGTCAAGTCTTTCAAAAATGCTTCACACGGAGTATTCAAATGGTCAAAAATCGCTCGTATCCGCTCATGTTGTCTTTGCAGGAAAACTTTTCGTGTTTACGGCCAAATAGGGGCAGCTGTGAGCTTGTGATTTTTGCCCTATACGAGAATTACTCCCAAAAAATTCAAAATAAAATTATTTTGTGTTGTTTGCAATTTTTATGGATTTTTTGTTTATTGATTGCAGTTGTCTGTGCGTGTTTATTTGCTATATTAATATAAAATACAAAAATATATTGCATTTTGAATTTAGGATTTATTAGGAGTAATTAAGTTTGTTTTACAAAAATAAAAAATCACAAAAATAGGTACTTGGTATTTTTGGCATTTAATATCCAAAATTGAGTGATTTTATGTTTAATTAGGGCTTAATATTGTGTGATAGTTATTATTTAGATTTAATTAGTATTTTAAGATAATTTTGGTTTTTTTGTAATTTAATCTAGGATTTTGGTTTTTAAATTAGGAGTTAAAAGGAAAATAAAAGAAAAGAAAGGAAATGAAGATAGAGAGCAAACTTGGAATGGGACAATTTAAATTAAAGCCAAGCCCAAAATAAATACCAAACGACCCAATCCAAGCTTCCCTGGCCATACAGACACCCAAACGACGCCATTTCATGGCCAAGTAATCTCAGCCGTTGATCTTGCACGATCCTAAGGCTCACATTCCACCTCCCCAACCCATTCCCTTACCCGACTCGGTTTATCCAAAGACTATTGGTCTCATTTAACCAAACGACGCCGTTCCCATCTATGGGAGTTGATCCATGCCGTCGATCACACTTGATCGAACTGTTTGGATACAATATTCCCCCTGGTATATATTTTCTCAAACAACCCAACCCTCCAAGCCAAACCCCCTCCCCCTCGCTCGTCTCTCTCAAACCCTCAGAGACGGGCTTGCCTGGCTACGCCGTCAACCACCCACTGGAAATTGCCTCACGGCGGTTCCGGTGGTCCAAATAGCCCCATCTTTACACCACTGAACCTCCATAACCTCCTCATCTCCAATTCGCTACCAGTTTTCGTCGAATCCCAACCAGTCCTTTCGAATAATCAATCGAAGGTTAGTCCAAAAAACCCTAGCCTATCTGTTTGACACAAAGTTAACACCATACCCCCGTTAGACCTCCCTCATACCAAAACCAACCTTAGTTTCCTTCGAATCCCAACCCCCTTCTTCGAATATTGAATTGTAGTCAAGAACCCTAGCGCCGCCAAAAAATCCCTTAGTGGCGGCGCCACCTCCATACTTTCCCAAATCAACACCATGTGATCCTCTCACCTCCCTCATCACAAATCCCATGTTCGTTTCCCTCAAATCCTACTAAAAATGCTCAAATATTATATCAGAGTGGAACCCTAAATCTGGGATTAATACGAATTTGAAGAAATTGAGGTCATAATCGACCTTAGTCGAATGTTCTCAAATGAGAAAACTCGATTAAGGTCCATTTTGGCTTCAAAACCAAGTTAAAGCATCGAGTAGGACGAATTCGAATGCTTGAGGGTTCCAAGGTATTTCTGTTCGTTTTTCTTTTTGATTGTTTTCTGATTAATTGTCGTTGAAATTCACCATTTTGTAATTTAATTCTTTCTTCTCCATCGAATTTTTCTTGGTCCAGTTTTCTTCTGTCGATTGAAATATGGTATAAATAGTTTCATCAATTAATCCATCTTGATTATAGCTTTGTAGTTCTGGTCAATTGTTTTTTGTTACCTCGATTTGTTTCATTCTCGTGTGATGTTGGGTCCTATGTTATTCGTAGCTATTTGTCTTTGCATATTGGTTCAGTGTTTTACTCGTTCAGTGTTTACTATGTTCATGTTCTCTTGGCTAGGTTTTGTGTTGATTTATTCTTTGTATCTTTACCAATTATAGCTCAACGTGGTTTGTTCTGATTGCTGTGATACCTTTGATTTAAATTAAGTCTAAATTGCAAACTGTTGTTGAGTCTACTGTTGTTGAGTCTACTGTTGAGTATCAATGAGATTTTGGTTCAGCTTAAATGATTCTGTCGAGTTTTGTGTTAGTGATTAACATGATTTCGATTTAAATTCAATTTAGAATTTAGCTTTAGTCAATCAGTTGATATGAAAATTGGTTATAGCTGTTTGGGAGTCTGGTATAGATTAAAGTGTAATTGAATTGGGGTAGGATTGTGATTTCAGTAGTTTCAGGGGTATTTTGGGCAAATAGATTACATTGAATAATTGACTAGAGGATGCTGAATAATTAAAATCTATTAGTGGACTTAATTGAGACATTCCTAAGTGGATTGTAAAAAGCTAAAAAAGACAAATAATAGTGGAGACAACATTTGCTGGTTTTAAGGGTTAAAGACAAATTAGTTGATGGTCCACTAAGGCTTAAAATCAGGAGAGGAATGAGTTAGGAAAGGATATAAAAAGAGCCGGAAAATCAGACCTTAGGGGGGGAGGGATATAGAAGAATACACTGAGAGTACATTCTGAAAATCAAAAGGGGGGGTTGAAAAAAGAACTGGGAGAACTGATGTGAGTAAGTACTTTGACTGTTCAATCAGTTTTCAGAGCCTGAGTCGAGAATGTTAGGTGATTGCTTCTTCAACCCTTTGAACAAACTTTCAGTTTATTTCTCAAAATCTGAAATGTTTCGAGTATTTTGAGATTCTGTTCTGTATCTGTTTGGTTAAGTGTGAATCCGAAACAAAAATCAGATTTCGAAAATTTCAGATTTCGATTTGAAGCTGATTGGTCTTGGTCGTAGAGTTTGGTTTAAGTTGCTGCTGCATTGTTGGAAATCCTTCCCTGGTCTATTTATTGATGGTTGTTGTGGTTATTGCTGTGTTGTACTGCTGCTGCTGACTACTCTTTTTTCTTCTTGTATTTCCAATACGAGGTACTCATTCTCTGCTGTAGTTCCAAGCCTGAAAATATGGAATAAAAGTGCCCGTTTGTAGATCTTGGAACATGCCTATCAGATAGTTACATACTTATAGTTAGATAGATATTAAATGTAGTTGTTTAACGTAGTTAAGTGTTGATTTATATAAGTAAAAACTAGGGACTGTTTTATTAATTTGTGAACTATACTGGACTACGAGATTGTGTATTTGATCTTATTCCCTCTAAGTGAGAAATTTTTTATGTAATATAGTTCAACTTCCAGTAATCGAAAACCAATATGTGAGCCCAGTTTTATGTTAAGACAATTCAAATAATACTTCAGTAAACCAAGTGCAAAGTCATAAGACTATTTGAAGGTGGCATATCGATTTAATCATGTTAACCTGAAAAATAGTGTCATGTTGCCGAGGTACTACTACTGTTTTTTAATTCGATTTTGCCTTTAATAATGTTTAGGAGTTCATTAATGGATGGTTAAACAGGGTAATTTGTCATTTGAGTTTTGAATTGTTGACATAAGGATATAAAGCAAATCAGTGATAAACACAAATGGATCTTATTACTTGAGTTAGAATACTTTGTAAAAATTGCACAAGAATTGGTTGATTCGTTTGGAGTTTATTTGGGCTGCCCAGATTCGTGTTACGTTGCTCCCGTCCAGGTTCGAGCCTGCGCTCGTTGGGCTGCAAACATCCTTGTAGGCCCAATGTTGGAGGCAGCCTTTCTCTTTTTAATTAATTAGGACCTTTTTCTTTATTCTTTAGAGACAAAAAAAATAGAAAATCATAGCCACTTTAGTATTCGGCCTCTTAAATAAAATAAATGAGACGAGCCTCGCCAAATAAAATGCATAAACTGCACGGCCCTCATGAATGTATATATTAAAAATACTTAAAACTTTGGGATGGGCCGTTTAGCAAATTGCGCGGTTATCCCAAAATAATAACGCGTTAGACTCTTTAGGCGCGTATTTTAATAACATTACCTCCCTAAACTCGGGTGCACATTTATGTGACCCAAATCCAAATCTCAACGGAGTCGAGTTGTGTCAGCAACCACGGGTACATTGATGTGACGTGGTTCGAGACGCATTTTCACGACGTTGCAATTCCCTTTAAAATAATGATAATATTAAAAGTGTTAAATAATTTTAAAATTGCATTATAGGATGACGTGTATAAAAAATCAGAATTTTAGCCATTTATAATAGTTTAAGCGACCGGCTAGAATCACGGGATCCGGGGGTGCCTAACACCTTCCCTCGGGTCAGCAGAATTCCTTACTTAGAATTTCTGGTTCGCAAACTTCAAAAGGAAAGTCAAAATTTTCCTCGATTTGGGATTCAAAATAAATCGGTGACTTGGGACACCAAATCAACTATCCCAAGTGGCGACTCTGATTGAATAAATAATCCCAATTCGAATAATGTCACTTTAAATGGAAAAACTCCCTCGTACACTATCCTTCGGGGTTAGGTGCGCAAAAAGGAGGTGTGACAGGGTCTAACACCAATAGCCAAAAACATTTCATAATAATGTAAATCAAGTAATAAAGGAGGTAACTCAGAGTTAAAATGCTCAGTTTATTCATAGTTCCCGGAAATAATTTCGCTTTTCAAGTATATCAGTTGTAGACATGTAATTTTTGACCCTCCCCAAGATTTTACACATTTTAGCATAAATATTTAGTTTAGGTTTAGTATCGCTCTCTTTAATTTATTTTATCACAAAAATAAAAATTACAAAAAATATTTTCTCTTATATGGATAATTAATATTTTTATCCAGTTACTTTTAATTTGTCTACCTTACATAAACTTTAAAAATACAAAAAATACAATAGTTTCAGGAATGTTATCTTAATTTTACAATAATTTTCTAATTTTTTTTCTTTTAGCATGATATTTTTAAAAAACACCAAAAATAAGTTTATTTTAACGGATAGTTTATTTTAATAATTAATAAGTGGTATAGTATTTTTGGTCTTGTTCTAGAAGAAAGAGTATGAAATTTGGCTAATTTGGTTTGGTCTTAATTGAAAAGGTCGAATTTCGAATAGTCCAAAACATTGAGCCCATACCCATTCCTCATTTCACCTAACCTAGTACCTACCCCTATAAAATAATATCTAACTTTTAATTTCTAATGGCTAGCCCCAAAATAAACGGCAGACTCCATTCCCAAAGACCTAAGACAAGTAAGGCTTGCTCAGTTGGTAAGCACCTGCACCTACGATCGAGGTCCTGGGTTCGAGTCACGCTGGAGGGAAAGTGCGAAAACCCTATAAATTCTCTTAATTTGGGAGGGGTTTTAAAAAAAAAACCTAAGACTTACACAAAGAGGAACAACGGTAGCCATAGGATTGATTTTGAAAAGGGATGTTTGATCTCATTTGAAAGAGCAAAAGGCAGTAGATCATGGAATTCCAAAAACAACGCACACACACTTACGCGACAAAAACAAAGTTACAGTACCCTAAATTTTGTTTTTGTTTTTGGATCATATACCTTCTCTTCATCTCAAATTTGATGGAGAGACAAAATAGAGACCTAAATTAGACAAAAAGCGGCGCCGATTCAGAAACGAAATGGAGACAATTGTCTCGAATTCAAAAAAAGCATAAAACGTGAGCAGTAGCTCCTGCCGGCGAGAATTCGTTGGGTTTTCCATTCACCCAAGCTAGAGAATTGTGCTCTTAAAACCGAGTGAACGGTAGCTTCTGATTTGGGTTTCGAACTTTCCGGTGTCGATTCGAGGTTTCAGTTTGTAATCTCGGTGTTTCGGTCCAAGGATTATTGCTTTGTTTTGACGGGTTAATTTGCAGTTTTCAACGTTGTTCACCAATGAAATGTCCATTTCTCAATTCTCATTATCATTTCATTGTGTTATGATATCTAGGTACGTGTGTTGGTTGATTTGTGATTATACGTTGTTTGAGTAGCATGTCTTATGAAGGAGCTAAGACTCGGGTTAGGACGGTAGGAGGCGATTCCGAGCATTTTTCAGTTGTCACGGGGTTGCACCAAGGGTCTGCACTCAGCCCTTTCCTATTTGCCCTGGTGATGGATGCCATAACGCATCATATTCAAGGGGAGGTGCCATGGTGCATGTTATTTGCTGATGATATAGTCCTAATTGACGAGACACGACGTGGCGTCAACGAAAGGCTAGAGGTTTGGAGACATGCCCTTGAGTCTAAAGGTTTCAGGTTGAGCAGGACAAAGACAGAATACCTCGAGTGCAAATTTGGGGCGGGGCCGACGGAAGAGGGAGTGGATGTGAGGCTTGACTCTTAAATAATCCCTAAGAAGAGTAGTTTCAAGTACCTGGGGTCAGTTATTCAGGGGATCGGGGAGATCGACGAGGATGTCTCACACCGGATAGGGGTGGGTTGGATGAAGTGGAGGTTAGCGACGGGAGTCCTGTATGACAAGAAAGTTCCACCATTACTAAAAGGTAAGTTCTATAAAGCAGTGGTTAGGCCGGCAATGTTATATGGGACCGAGTGTTGGCCGGTTAAGAATTCACACACCCAGAAGATGAAAGTAGCAGAGATGAGGATGTTGAGGTGGATGTGCGGGCATACAAGGATGGATAAGATTAGGAATGAAGATATTAGAGAGAAGGTGGGTGTGGCCCCCATAGAGGACAAGATGCGGGAAGCAAGACTCAGATGGTTCGGGCACATTCAGAGGAGGAGCACTGATGCACCGGTGAGAAGGTGTGAGCGACTGGCTGTGGTGGGCATGAGGAGAGGTAGAGGGAGACCTAAGAAGTATTGGGGAGAGGTGATAAGGCAGGACTTAGCGCGTCTTAGGATTACTGAGGACATGGCCCTTGATAGGGGATTGTGGAGGTCGAGCATTAAAGTTGTAGGTTAGGGGGAAGTTGTGGATATTTCCACAGCGCACTAGAGTGAGACTAGATAGTTATGAGGTAATCGTAGGATGTTACTGATCAGCTACCGATACAGGGAGTTATCTGTTGGATATTAGTATAACTTACATCTATTTCGTATTTCTTATATTTTTTATATTTCTGCTGTTTTGTTATTTTGCGTTATGTTGTGTATTTCATGTTAATATTAGTATGAGTCTATTAATAGTACTAACGTATTGTCTCTTGTTGATGTCTTGAGCCGAGGGTCTCCTGGAAACAGCCTCTCTGCCCCCCGGGGTAGGGGTAAGGTCTGCGTACATATTACCCTCCCCAGACCCCACTTGTGGGATTATACTGGGTTGTTGTTGTTGTTGTTGTTGAGTAGCATGTCTTAGTTTTTCTTTAGATTGTTTTAATTAGTTTTTATTTATTTCGATTGTGATGCATGTAGTCTTCGGTTCTTGAAGAAATGCTTTAATCAGGTAGATGAAAAAATTGGAGTTGTTTCTATCTTGACAAGGAATAAGAATGGGCCATAAGGTAGGCCTTGGGCCATAAGGAATTTGGCCAAGTAATAGATCATGTTAGCTAGACTATTTTCTCCCCAATAATATCTTGTTTGTAAATTTGATATCACAACAATCTCAAAGATTAGGAAAATATTCAAATGTGCTAGTACGCTATAGGCACATATTCATAAACAAATTATCGTGATCACATACACGTGCTCATGACATAGTTACGATACCAAAAATAAATAAATTGAGGTATGCATTCGTACAACTTCGGCTAAACTTCGTTAATAATAATAAGCGTGATTAATTGTGGACACGTATACGTGACATGATTCTTCACACACCATATGAAATGAGTACAAGTACGCGTGACTCGTTCTTCTAGATAACTCCCTATTTAGGAATAATTAAGCAAGTAAAAGTGATAAAAGATAAAATGCACGTAGGTTCTATAATATGTAATTAAGCAATTAATTAAGCCAGTTATGATTAAAGTAACCGTGCTAAAACCACGAATCTCTGCAATACCTAATACCTTCTCTCGGGTTAACGTAATTCCTTAACCGTATTTCTGTGCTTCGCAGACCAGAAATAAGAGTCAAACTTTCTCGATTCGGGATTTTAAACCGGTGACTTGGGAAACCATAAATTATCCCAAGTGGAGACTCTGAAATAAAATAAATAATTCCGTTTCGATTATTGTCAATTTAATTGGAAAAACTCCTTTATATCCCTCTCAGGGTGATAAAAAGGAGGTGTGACAACTCTGGCGACTCTGCTGGGAAAAAGAACCTAGAATTTCTCCTTCAGAGTTCAAGAATTCAAGCTTGTTAATTTGATCTATTATTGGCTTTATTATTTGTTGATATTACTGTATTGGTGGACATAATGTGCTAATTGCCGCTTATTTATAGTTTTGATATTATTTAAGATGTATTAAAATATCTTATTACGCCTCCCTTCTAAGTCTTCTAAAAATATGGTGCACACATACGCCTGGCCCACTTTTCTGTTAGATGTCATATAAAATAGAACGAGGTTGGGTCAGCAACAAGGCCGGGTAAACTTTCGTTCTCCAAGTACGTTGCCCCCACCTCGGCTCGAGCTATTCGCTCGGGTAAGCCAGGTCTTGAACCCAACCTCAAGTTTAAACCTAGAATAACATAGCCTCATGTCGATTCCTTAGTAGTGACGTTTGTTTGCATCACGTGCATTTGACCTCGGGGACTCAACACAAGGGTTTGGTCCGTCTAAGACAGGTGTACCCAAAATAAAAAACCATCATGATACATCTTACGTGGTATGTGTATATTTATTTATTTCGGCTTGCATGTTGACTGGATAGGAGAAGAAAAATAACAGAAAAACAAAGAGTGAGGTAGGATAGAGAATTTATCCGTTTCTAAAAATTCTCGTATTTGAAAATGCCTCGAAACTGTGCCAAAATTTTTGAAAGAAAAAAGAAAAAAAAATGAAAGTGAGTCAATATCATGCTTTTTAATTTATGCCAAAACTAGCCGAACTATGCGGATCTGAATCTCACCGGATGTGAGATACGTAGGCATACCTCATTGATTTCGGCACACAATTTTCAAAAAAATTCAAAAATATTTTCCGTTATTTCCTTTTTGAAAAAGTCTTTCTTTGAGACCCCAATTTTCTTTTAAAAAATCCAAAACTATTTTCTTATAATTTCTTCTAAAAATTAAAAAATATTGTCTTTCTTCTTTTGAAAATTCAAGATTAAAAAATAATTTCTTTTGAAGTCTTTCTTTTATAATTTTAACATATTATCCAAAGATATTTTCTTTCTTCTTTAGAAGTTTTTCTTTCGAAATTCCAAAAAAAAATCGAAATCTAAAAATATTTTATTTCTTCTATTTTAGTCTTTCTTTCGAATAAGTCCAATATCCAAAAAAAAGAGTTAGTTTATTTACTTTATTCCTAATCTTCCCGAACTACGCAAGATCTAATTCATATTCCCACATGATAGGTAGGTAACCCACATCAGGTTCGAATCATTTAATAAAAAAGAAAAAAAGGGAGAAAAAGGAAGAAAAATGCTTAAAAAAACAAAAGAGCGACCATTCTAATGCGCTGCTTGTTTTGAATTGTGAAGAAGTTCGAGTTAGTTGGTTTGTGGTAAGTGGAGAACACAACATCCAAGCAAAAATGATAACTGACACCGAAGCTGTTACAAGTGCTCAAGAGACTCTGGGTCAGAGGGTTCGACAAGAGTCTACTGTGTTTGAGGAAAATAGAATATTGAAACTTCAAATGACCAATATGTGTCAAGCATGGGCCAGTGGCCAAGGACAGCCTTGTCATGAGTCACAATTTGCTACCCAGCAAGAGCAGTACCACTCTCCTAAGTACCACTTGTACTTGTTTGATCTTCTTGCAAATATTAAGAATCTTGCCCGAAAGATGGCACCGAAGAAAATGACCAAAAGAGTGAAAATCTTAGTACAATTGTTGAAAAATATGCAAGGGTTGGCTGGTTAGAAGAGTATTGCCTTCAAGGATCTATGTATGTTCCCCGATGTCCATTTTTTGCCTGGTTTCAAGATTGCCAAATTTGAAAAGTATGATGGACATGGAGACCCTATATCCCACCTGTAAAGGTATTGCAATCAACTAAGAGGTGCAAGAAGAAATATAGAATTGCTAAAAGCTTATTTTGGGGAAAGACTCACGGGAGTAGCATCCGAATAGTTTATGGATCAAGACACATCTCGCTGGTATGTTTGGGATGACATGGACAGGCTTTTGTCAAATAGTTCCAATACAAAATCAACATCGCCCCAGATCGTAATTCGTTTTCAAACCTGAAAAAGAAACCAACTGAAAGTTTAAGGGAATATGCCATTAAATGGAGAGAGCAAACAGCTAAAGTTAAGCCACATATGGATGACCACGATCTAATCACTATCTTTATTTAGGCTCAAGAGCCAGACTATTTTTAAAATATGATATCCACAGTGGGTAAATCCTTCTCGAAAGTAATCAAAATGGGGGAAATGGTTGAGAATGGACTTAAGACGGGCATAATTATTTGTGAAGAAGTTCTCAAAGCCGCAACTCAAGCTGTCCAGATTGAATCTGATAATTTTAGTGACACGAACGAGAAGGACGAATAAATCATGATAATATCAGGGTCGAAAACAGGTCCTAGGAGAGCATCTCAAAGGTATGACCAGCCTCATCAAGTTTATGATAACTCTCCTGAGCATTACTATCCCCTTCAGAATCCTCAATACTCTTTCACTCCACCACATATTGTCCAACTACCAAAATACCCCAGAAGGCAAGCATGAGCATCACAAAATCTCCACCAGCCTCCACATAATTTTCAGGCGTCCTATAACCCACATCCACGCCAGAGGTATAAAGGGGAACATAGGTTGAAGGATTACTTTCCACCAATAGGAGAGTCCTATGCAAGCTTATTTGAGAAGTTAAAGCATTATGAGATGATTGCACCCATTCCTCCAAATCATGTAGACCCACGTGCAAGAAGCTTTGACCTTTCTATAAGGTGTGAATAAACATTCCAATGCCCATGGGCACAATACTGAAAGTTGTCGGGATTTGAAAAGATAAATAGAAAGGATGATCCAGGAAAAATTGATTATGATCCAAGACATTGACATCCAGAATATCATGCAGAATCCTTTACATGCACATGATGATGCACACTTTGTGGGTATAATGCCTGATGACATGGAGTATGACAATCCTCGCGGGAACTTGCTGACTAAAATTGGAGAAGGCCATGGTGATTCTGATGAACAAATTTGTGGCTAAATATCAAGCTTAGCAATTGAAAAGTCATTCTCTCCTCACTAGGAAGGAATCTTGGTAGTTTGTTTTTATGTTTTTTATATTATCTGGGTTATCTCAGGGTTGTGATCCAGATCTTATTTGTTTTATTGAGTCACACCCTTCTATCATTCAATTTTGTTTGTATGAGTCATGTTTGTCTGTTTTTGTTGCTATTATCATTATCCGGTTTGTTTTAGGGTTGTAACTCAGATTCTAGGTTGCTTGTTTACTTGTCAAACCCTTCCATCCTTATTCAATAAAATACAGTTTGTCCTTTTGTGTTATTATGTTCTTATTTATTTTCACTCTAGTTCTAATGACATGACATGCATGCGGAAATTTTGGTCAGATCTTAGAAACTAAATTAATCTAGAATTGGATAGCTGAAAGAAAAAATACTTTGGAAGATGAATAAAGAGTTGAAATACTTTGGAATTATGGTTGAGTAAAATTCACATTTAAATCATTGTGAAGATCTGGTTTGAGGATGTTTAATCAATTTAAGTTTGTTGGAAAGTTTGTAATTAAGGGATGGAAAATGTCTTGTGACCATGACACACCAAGAAGAATGACATGTTCGTCAATACTGTGATCGCAAAAAGATACTATGTTTAGCGTTCTCGAGGTTGGGAGGCCCTTTTTCTGCTACCCAAACAATATATAACCTTTGTTATTCCTTTGAGCCTGTGTTATTTTCTTTGACCACCCTCTTTTGGAATAAATTTTAGAGTCAAAAGTCAAAAAAAAGAAATGAAAAAAATGAAATGGCAATAAAAGTCCATGCCTCAAGATTACAAACTGGGGCAGCTCTTTGAAAGTTCAAGTGAAAAAAAGAAAAAAAAAAGAAAAGAAAATTCATGTCTCAAGAGTATAAACTGGGGAAATTCTTAGAAAGTTCAAGTAAAACAAAAAGAGAAAAAAATAGTCAAAGGTCCATGCCCCCAGAAAATAAAGCTGGGGCAATTTGTTTCGAAAACAGGAAGAAAAAGGAAAAAAAGACAAAGAAAAAGAAAGAAAGATGGAAAAAATAGTTAGATCAGGTGTTTGAATTACGTTAGACCCGATTCATTGAAAAAGGATACGTAGGCAGTCTTACGGTTTGGTCTAACCAAATAATAATTCAAAAAAAATAATCCAAAAATCACTAATAGCTAAAACTGGGGTAATGATTTTATTTCACTTTTGAAAGAGTCGATTCCAAGAGTTGTAAGTCTAAAACCCCATTTACTTGGAGTCTAGTTTGAGACTTCATGACGTTATTTCTTTCCAACCCTATCCAAATAAATACCTCCCGATGTGCCTTCAAGAATGCCAAGAGAAGCATGCAATGAGCAGCGGTTGTCACATGACATAGAACAGTGTCAGGTTGCTTACAAAAGAAAAAAGAAAAATGAGAGAGCCTTAGAAGTGAAAACCTTCACGGGCACTGCAAGGCGACGGTATGTATAGATAAATAAATGAGAGAGACTTGTAGGTGAAAATCCCTCAGGGCACCACTAGTCGAAAGTGAGTCGTGAATCTGATGCAAAGGATTGCATGCATAAGCCCGGCTTCGAAGGTCATAAGAATGGTAAAAAGGGAAGATTGGATTAGTTTGATAGATCATGCCGTTGAGTCCAAAATGCATGTCATGATTATTAAGGCTAGTTATTGAAAAAAAAACTTTTCCTTCTGTCCTCCTGACAAGGGCATTTCTTGTCAATACTTGTTTCTTTGCATCATTGTTCCTTCACTCTAAGTCTGTCCTTGTCAAAACAAGCAAGAAAAGATTTCAAAATCTGCTACCAGCTTTTTAGTTGCACAAAGTAAATTTGGCCAGCACACTCAATTGTTACTATCAATGTGGCTTAAGGATTAATGCAAAAGCTCCCCCAATAGACTCTTGTCAGCCTACTTGGTGCAAACAGTGGTAACTGGTGATTCTCTCTGACAAACAAATTGCTCAAGTAATATGAAGTCATTCAAGTTATTAGAAAAGGTGACCTAAGAAAAGATATCCAGTTGGGATAAGGCTGATTGAGCCATAAATACAAGTGGTACAGGGTGTGAAATAATTAGGGTTGACGAGCAAAAGTCTCTTGAAACCGACTCAAGCTGATTGAGCCGAAGCCAAGCTGCCCAAGACCCAAGGCTGCAAATCGACCACCATTTTCAAAACTGACAAATTTTTCTTTGTATGAAACAGAACAAAGTAGTGCAAGGAAAATGGTTAAAAAAAAGCAGAAAAAGAAAAAAAAGGAAGAAAAGAAAGAAAAAGAAAAGAAGAGAAGAGCCGACAAACAGAAGTTTCTCAATCTTTGTCGTTATTTGTCTTGCCAATATGCTAGATGTTGCCATTGCTCTCACATTTTCCTCCTAGGATAAAAAGACCTAGTTTGATAGATTTTCTCAATAAAAATTTTAGACTGATGAAATTTCTATTCAGATAGTAAACCTATTCTGATGAATTTTCTCCTAGGATAAACATCTTAGTCTGATGAATCTTTCTCCTAAGATAACAAAAAAGAGGACCTAGCCTGATGAATTTTCTCCTAGGATCGAAAGCTTAGTCTGATTAATCATTCTCCTAAGATAGAAGACCTAGTCTGATGAACTTTGCCCTAGGATAAACATCTTAGTCTGATGAATTTTTCTCCTAATATATGAAAATCTAGTCTGATGAATTTTCTCCTAGGATAAAAATCTTAATCTGATGAATATTTCTCCTACGATAAAAAGCCCTATTTTGATGAACTTTCTCCTAGTATACAAAATCTTAGTCTGATGAATATTTCTCCTAAGATAAAAAACCTAGTCTGATAAACTTTCTCCTTGGACAGAAATCTTAGTCTGATGAATCTTTCCCCTAAGATAGATGACCTAGTCTGCTGAAGTTTCTCTTAGGATAGAACTCTTAGTCTGATAAATCTTTCTCCTATGATCAAAATCTTAGTCTGATGAATCTTTATCCTAAGATAGAAGACCTAGTCTGATGAATTTTTTCGTAGGATTAGAAATCTTAGTCTGATTAATCTTTCTCCTAATATAGAAAAACCTAGTCTAATGAATTTTCTTCTAGGATAAACATCTTATTCGAATGAACCTTTCTCCTAAGATACCAAAAAAATAAGGAAAAGGGACCTAGTTTGATTAATTTTCTCCCAGTATAAACGTCATGAATCTTTTTACTAAGATAGAAAACCTAGTCTGAGAAATTTTCTCCTAGGATAATTTGAAAAAATAAGGATGTCTGGATTTGAAAAAAGGGTCAATATTAGTTTTCTTATGTTAACAATCTTTAGTTTTCTTGAAATCAAGACTCTCCTCGATAATGGGATTTAATTTTAAAGTTTTTCAGGACCCTACTGAATAATGAGATGTAGTTTTATGTTTTCAGTACCCTCATACACAATGAGATTTAGCGTAAGTTTAACCTTTAGGGAATAGAATTTAGCTTTCAAATTTTCACTCTAAATATGAAATTTAATTTTAGTTTTCAGGACCCTCATGGATAATGGGATTTAGCTTTTAAATTCGTAGAACTCTTTTGGATAACAGGATTTGATTAACAATCAAAGATTTTCCTGGTACCAAACCGGGGCAGAAAAGTTTCTTTTATTTTGTTTATTTTGTTGTAGTAGCAGGCGCCCACCTGGACAACAAGGGAAGTTATTTCGGAATTCAAATCAAGTCAGAAGTAGCAGAAGCTCACGGCAAGAATGCGAGTCAACAATCCGAGATGACCAACAGAAGTAGTCTCAATCAATAAAAAAGAGAAAAAAGAAAAAACGTGAATCCAAAATGCAGAAGTAGAAAAAAGATGTGAACTACTCAAGATGTGGTTGAGGTCATGAGCGCTACATGTTAGGTCTTGATCCAAAAAGGTGAAGAAGAATGAACTAGAACATGCAGGTAGCAAGAGTTAACGTTCAAATCTAAAGTCTGCACAAAGAACCATTCATGACTCAAGATCAAGCTTCACAAGACTCATGATAGGAATCTTGTAACTCGTAGTTGATAGGCTTAGTTAGATTTTTCAATTTTGATTTTTATATAATAATGGGACTGCCGACCGAAATCTCGATTGTACCTTAATTGGATATCCATCTCGGTACACTCCATCACCTTATTCACTTCTGAACTACACGTGGCCTGATTCCATTACAGCCAAGGATATGTAGGCAGCTCAAATACCAGGGCTCGGTCACATTCTTCATTCTCTTAGTTTGGGTCTCTCTAAATAAGGATCGGGTCAAAAAAACCTGTCTCGTCGTTCTGTATCTTAAAACTCTTCACATTTTCAGTCAAAGGAGGGCAGCTGTAGACATGTAATTTTTGACCTTCCCGAGATTTTACATATTCTAGCATAAATATTTGGTTTAGGTTTAGTATCGCTCTCTTTACTTTATTTTATCACAAAAATAAAAATTACAAAAAATATTTTTACTCGTATTTAGATACTTAATTCTTTTATTTAGTTACTTTCAATTTATCTACCTTACATAAAATTCAAAAATACAAAAAAAAAAAAAATTGTCCCAGGAATATTATCTTAATTTAACAATAATTTTTCCATTTTTTATCTTTTAGTATAATATTTTTTTTAAAAATACCAAAAATAGGTTTGTTTTAACACATGGTTTATTTTAATAGTTATCTTATTTTAGTAGGATTAATTAGTAAATTGTGTAGTATTTTTGTTCTTTTTCTAGAAGAAAGAGTATGAAATTTGGCTAATTTTTTTTTGGTTTAATTTCAAAAGGTCCAATTTCGGATAACCCAAAATATTGAGCCCATATCTATTCCCTATTTGACCTAACCTATTTCCCTCCCCTATAAAATAATACCTAACTTTTAATCTCTAATGGCTAGACCCCAAAATAAATGGCAAACTCCATTCTCAAAAACCTATGTGACGACCTGGCCAGTCGTCTCATGAGTTATCGCTCCGTTCCCCCATTTTTGCTTTTTTATATTTTGTTTATCTGTTTTATGGTATCGGGTTGGTCGGATTGAATCCGGAATGATTTTTGTGAAGTTTGAGACACTTAGCCTCTTTTGAAGAAGTTTAAGTTGGAAAAGTCAATCGAATGTTGACTTATGTATTAGAGGGCTCGGATGTGAGTTTCGATGGTTCGGTTAGCTTTGGGAGTGTGATCGGAATGGGTTTTGGTGATTTGGATAAAATTTAGGCTTGAAATGGCGAAGTTGATATTTTGGCGATTTCCAGTTGGTAGGTGAGATTTTGATATAGGGACCGAAATTGAATTCTGAGAGGTGCAGTAGCTACGTTGTGTCATTTGGGATGTGTGTGCAAAGTATAAGGTTATTCAGACCTGGTTTGGTTGGGTTTTTGATCAAAAGCGGAGTTCGGAAGTTTTTAGAAAACATATGCTTGAACCCAAGGTGTTTTGGTTAATTTGATGTTGTTTGAAGTGTTTTGATGATTGGAACAAGTTTGAATAAAGTACTAGATATGTTTGTTATTTTGGTTGAGGTCTCGGGGGTCTCGGGGTGATTTCGGGTGGTTAGCAGAGAGATTGAAGTGTTATTGCAGCTGTTGAGATTGCCGCTTCTGGTGTTTTCGCACCTGCGGTTTGGGGACCGCAGGTGTAGTGCCGCATGTGCGGTTGATTTGGTCGCATAAGCGGATATGGTGTTTTGTCAGGGACCACAGAAGCGGCTAAGGGGACCGCATCTGCGGAATCGCAGATGCGGAAGTCGCAGATACGGATGTAGCCGGTTAAGTGATTTCCGCAGAAGTGGAGGAATAACCATAAATACGGTATCACATAAGCGGGTATTGTGCCACAGATGCAAAAAGGTCCGGGCAGAACATATAAGTTATTCATTTCGCGAATTTGAGATATTTCACCATTTATTACTTCGGCTTAGGAGCTTTTTGGATGATTTGGAAGAGGGATTTCAAGTGAACTTCACTGAGGTAAGGATTTTGGACCTAAAACTCATTCCTATGCTATTATTTCATGGATTGGAGATAGAAATTAAGGAGTTTAATAGCCCGTTTGGCCTTAGTTATGGACGCTACAGCTGCAGCAGCTCAGGCACCAGCTGTGCCTATTGTGGTCCCAGCCTTCAGGAGGCTTTAGCTCAGATCTTGTTAGTGTGTACTGGTTTGGCGTAGGCAGTCTCAGCTGCTACAGCCGCAGCTACTTGCCAAGACGGGGGAGGCACCCAGATTCCCATTGCTTGCATACCGGAGCATGTTGTGCAGAGAATCCAAACACCGGGGGCACCTCCAGCTCAGCCGGTTGCACCATCTCAGGAGTTTGTGGTACCAGTTACGCCAGATGACGAGCCGCGTCGACTTGAGAGGTTTGGTAGACTCCAGCCTCCGACGTTCAGCGGTGCATAGGGTAAGGATTCCAAGGGAATCTTGGATAAGTTCCAGAGCATGCTTTATACAACAGGGATTCTAGAGACTAGTGGTGTGGCATTTACCACCTTTCAGTTTTTTGGGGCTGCATGCACTTGGTGGGAGGCATATGAGAGGCGTATGGCTATTGGTGCAGTGCCCCTTGCTTGGCAGTAGTTCTCTATTCTCTTTCGGAAGAAGTATGTGCCACAATCGCATCGAGAGGAGCTGCATATGCAGTTTGAGAAGTTGTGTCAGAGGGAGATGGTTGTGACACAGTATGAGATATGATTATCTGAATTAGCCCATCATGCAGTTAAGATAGTTCCTACAGATCGAGAGAGGATCAGGAGGTTTGTCGATGGTCTTACTTATCAGCTCCATATTCTCATGACTAGGGAAAGGGTGATTGGTGCTATATTTGAGGAGGTTGTGGATATTTCCTGAGAGATTGAGCATGTCCGTCGCGAGAAGGGAGGAGAGGGAGGCCAAGAGGCCTCAAAGATCTGGTAGTTACAGTGGTTCTTCTTCAAGGGGCCAGTTTCAGCACGGTAGAGGCTGACAGTTCTGACATGGTCAGTCAGATAACTCAGGTTATCATGGGCGTCATTGGGTAATGGTTCTCACAGTTCACATTAGGGCCAATCATCACTTAGTGCCCTTCCAGCTCAGAGCTCATCTTGTGCTCCATCCGTTCAGGGCTCTTCTATATCGAGTACACCTGTAGTCAATCAAGTGGGAGGGATTCCCTTCAGTCCCCATCTCCAGTACCTGGGAGTTGCTTTGAGTGTGGAGAGTTTGGGCATATAAGGAGGAAGTCTCATCCACTTCATAAAAATTGGTCTCAATAGAGGGGTCTGACCTTGACTTCTGCTCCAGCTACTTCGTCACCCACCCAGCCAACTACGAGTGGAGGTCTATAAGTTTTGGGTCACCCTAGAGGAGGAGGTCGATCAGCGGGCAGTCAGGCCCGTTTCTATGCTCTTTCAGGCAGACCAGATGTTGCTGCTTTAGACACCATGATTTCAGGTATTGTTCAGTCTTCCATAGAGATGCATTTGTATTATTTGATCCCAGTTCTACCTTCTCTTATGTGTCGTCATACTTTTCTCATTATTTGTGTATGCCCCATAAGTCGTTGGCTTCTCCTGTTCATGTATCTACCCCGGTAGGGGATAATGTTGTGGTAGACCGTGTGTACCGATCATGTATGGTGTCTATTGGGGGCCTAGAGACCTGAGTTGATCTTTTATTATTGAGTATGGTGCCTATTGGGGGCCTGGATTATTGAATATTTTAGGTTTTTCGGACGTAGATTGGTTGGATTTTTATCAAAAGCGAAATTCGGAAGTTTTTAGAAAATTTAGGCTTAAATCCGTAGTGTTTTGGTTGATTTGATGTTATTTGAAGTGTTTTGATGATTGAAACAACTTTGAATAAGGTATTAGGATATGTTTGTGCTTTTAGTTGAGGTATCCGGGGACTCGCGGTGATTTCAGGTGGTTAACAGAGAGGTTGAAGTGTTATTGCAGCTGCTGAGATTGCTGCTTCTGGTGTTTTTGCACCTACGGTTTGGGGACCAAAGGTGTGGATCGCATGTGCGGTTGATTTGGCCACATAAGCAAATATGGGGATTTGTCAGGGATCGTAGAAATGACTAAGAGGACCGCATATGCGGAATCGTAGGTGCGGATATGGTCGGTTAAGTGATTTCCGTAAAAGCGGAGGAATAATCGCAAATGCGGTAACGCATAAGCACATATTGTGCGGCAGATGTGAAAAGGTCTAGGCAGAACATATAAGTTATTTTATTTCGCGAATTTGAGATATTTCACCATTTTTGACACCGGGTTGGGAGCTTTTTGGACGATTTGGAAGAGGGATTTCAAGGGAACTTCATTGAGGAAAGGATTTTGGACCTAAAACTCATTCCTATGCTATTATTTCATGGATTAGAGCTAGAAATTAAGGAGTTTAATAGCCCGTTTGGCCTAGCTGTAAAAATCAGCTAATTTTGAAAAGTGTTTTTTCTTAAAAGTATTTTTCTCAAAAGTACTTTTGGTGAGAAGCAGTTTGTGTTTTGCTAATTAATTTTAAAAGCACTTCTGAGCAGCAATTAGTGTTTGGCCAAGCTTTAAAAACTGGTTCTAAGTGTATTTTTCTCAAAAGTGCTTCTCAAAAAGTGCTTTGGAGAGAAGCTACTTTTTTTTACTTCTCCAAAACAGCTTCTGCTTCTCCTCAAAAGAACTTTTTTTTTCCTTCCAAAATCTTGGCCAAACACCTCAATTTTTAGCCAAAAGTGCTATTGGGCAAAAAGAAGCTTGGCCAAACAGGCTATAAGTGTGGAACTTGGGGAACCTAGTGTTTAGGATTTGAGACCTATGATTGATGTTTTGATGGGCCATTGGAGGTCGGATTTATGAGTTTTTGGTATGTATGCACTTATGGGAAGATAAGGAATTTATTTGTGTAAAAAATTCTAGATTTTGAGACGTGGGCCTGGGGGTCGGATTTTGGTAATTTCACGATTTGTGCTAATTTTTGATTATTTTCATTTGGGCTTTGTTCCCTTAACCTAATTTGAAGTCCTCGTTCTGATTGTTGATAGATTTGACGCGCGTAGAAGCCGATTCGAGACTGGTTTGAGGTAAGTAACCATTGTAAATCTGGAACTGAGGGTACAAAACCCCAGTATTTGAGTTGTTTCGATAAATGCGGTGGCGCACATGCTAGGTAACGAGCGTGTGGGAGTGCACTTGTAGGAATTGTGACATGGTCCATCCTGTAGCGACTATTGAGCCGCGTATTTGATTTGGATATAATATATTATTTTGTATTTTAGATATTTATACTGTATTATGGGTTGTATGCCATGTTTGGGTCCTTTTGTTGACTTGTAGGAACCCTTAAGGGCATTTTGACTGTTTCTCCTCACTTTAATTGCTAAAAGCATATCCTTAGTCATGTATTAACTATTTAAATATCTAAAACTGGTTTATTCCTCTCACTTCAAAATGAGAGAGCTATTTGGACTAAGTTCCCTAATCACCTCTGTTGTGCCCGAGAGGATGTGAAGTTAATGACTGAAAGAGGTCGAGAACCTACGTGTGAGGATATTCATATATATATATATATATATGACGCTTGGGCTGTAGGAGCCCCTCCTGAGTCTGCATACCCCAAGTGAGCATAGTGGACTCTAAATTTATGGATCGGGGTGAACGACGCAGCGATTATTATGATTTCTATTACTACGAGATATTATGAGACTGAGTGACGAGGGTTAAGTCATGAGTGACTGAGTGGCTGCCCAAGAGGACATATTTTGAGTGATTCCTTGCCCGTGGGGTCCAGTTATGATGTTTTTACTGATCTCACTCTCCTCTTTAAATAAGCCTCTATTGAGTATATTGTTAGTTTTCTAATTTCGTACGTTTTAAACTGGAAAAGCTAATTTTATGACAAAACTAGTTTTAAACTTTAATGTTGATCTGTTATCCTGTGATTATTCAGTTATATTCTTTTAGAATTGCTCATCACTGCTTTTTGTACTTATTTACTTTAGTTACTTACTAAGTTGGCGTACTCACGTTATTCCATGCACCTTGTGTGCAGATCCAGGTGGCCCAACAGTCGAGTGAGGGTTCTTTAGCTGATTCAGTGCGTCTAAGGAGATTTCCAAGTAGTTGCATGGCGCCCGCAACCCTGTTTTCTCCTCCCTAGCTTGTTATCTTTCCGCATTCTTCTAGACTATTGATTTAGTAAGCATTCAGTCTTGTATTACAGGCTCTAGACTCGTGACACCAGATTTATGGGGTTGTGTAGTTTCCTGCTTATTTGACTTCCACATATTTTCTGTTGCTATAGAAATTTACAATGAAATTTGGTATTTAAAACCCGTTCTAGAAAATGGCTTATTGTTAAAGGAAAAAGGGTTGTGGTTAATTGAATGGTTGGCTTGCCTAGTATTGTGACAGGTGCCATCACAACCGGTATTTGGTGTCGTGACAACCTAAGACTTAGACAAAGAGGAATAACGACAGCCATGGAAATGATTTTGAAAGGGGATCTTTATCTCATTTGAAAGAACAAAAGGCAATAGATCTTGGAATTCCCAAAACAACGCACGCACACTCACGCGACAAAAACGAATTAACGGTAGCCAAAAGTTGGTTTTTGGTTTTGTATCATATACTTTCTTTCATCTCAAATCTGATGGAGAGACAAATACGAGACCTAAATTAAACAAAAAGCGGCACCGATTCAAAAAGGAAATTTAGATAATGTCGCGCCCCCTTTTTCTCGCGAAATCGGGTTTATGACATTTGAAGGGACAACTCATTCCTTTTGGGAATAGGGTTTTGCATTTTTGAAGAGTCGCCACCTAATGATTAAGGTGTATTAGGACACCAATAGAGATTTAACTCTATGTTTGTTTGAATAACCAGAGATTGGGTTAGGGCTTGAAATTATTCTAAGGGGAAGGAGTTAGGCACCCCTCAGAATCTACTAGTGTGGTTCCCAGCCAGACAATTATTGTGAATTTGGACGCAATTAACATATAAATAGATAAGACTCAATTAAGAGGTGATTTCAATACATAATGATTTGAAAGTAGACAAAGTTTTGAAGAATAATTAAAAGAGCTGATTTTGAATAAGGAAATACAATGCTAAAAGAGAATAAAGAATATAGGGAGGGGGTCCTACGTTTATTAAAAATATAGATCACCCCATACAATGTCATGTAATCACTTATCAATGAAGGGCTACGCGTGACATTATCGCGTGGTCATCTACCCTTCCCACCCCATTAAGGTATTAAAGCGCGGATGTGATATCGATTACTTATTGCATGTTATTACCCGTCCCCATCCTATAAGTCCCGGAGGCACTTAGGACTACAAATCCTAAAAAGGGAGGGATATTGGGCATATTTGGACTTTCAAAGGTTAAAATTCTAAAGCGACATGGAAAACACATACAACATGTTTGGGTAGACATATAAAAAACAAAGGCTCAAGTATACCTCCTCAAAATAAACACATAAGATAGCATGTCTTGCATATATGGTTAGGTTTGAAAAGAAAATATCAAATACGAGAGAGATGAGGTTACTGAGGTAGACTAGTTTGGTGTATGGCACAGAAAGGATGTTAGAATCAAACTTGCTTAATGATTGTGTAAATTATTAATTAACAAAGGTGAAATCAGTTTTTTTTATCGGTCATTAAACCTAAGGCTTGCCTAAGTGTTTGAGCGAGATCCTATAAATATGATATCTATTACTGATTTAGAAACATAGCAGCAACAATGTTTTAAGACAAATTATTCGGAATTATTATAGGCATGACAGCTATGCACTACTGATTTTAAACATCCTACTAGGTTATATCTTTAAAACATGGTTCCTAATATGCAAAAAATTAAAGTGAGCCCTATAGGCAGGTTATCTAGGCGTGATATTAAACAAGTGGAGTAAATGAATCTCTGGGAGCATGATTTTTAGATGCAGTTTGAAATATGCAGAATTAAAATAATCCTATGAGCATGGTTGCTAATTGTGATTAAGTATACAGAATCAAAATAGTCTTATAGGCATTGTTTCTAAATGTGATTGAGTATACAGAATCAAAATGGTCCTATAGGCATGGTTTCTATATGTGATTGAATATGCAGAATCAAAATAGTCCTATAGGCATAGTTCTACCCTTGGCATGCATAAATACCCAACCCCCTTTTTTCCACTAGCCAGCCCCAGTGATTATTACAAAATTATTGCAGATCTACTAATGAATTACATCAAAAAACAAAAGAAAGAAAATTACAATCAGAGGAAGCGAGATTCCCGTCTTCCTTTCTAAGCTATGAACCAAACCACTTCAAATGATATGTGTTTCAAAGCCTTTCTCTAACCTGAGCATGTCAGAATTCCCTAAGGGCCTCAAAGGGACCCCAGGTAGTGCTCACACCGAAGTTTTGTAACCAGAATAGGGACAAGTGCAGTATTGAAATGCCAGCCTTCAGGTGTCCAATTTGAGAAGGAGTTCGTGGGTCCCAAGGAAAGACTCCCAATAGGGGGGCAGAACTTAAGTCTAGGAAGATAGTCCAAGCGCAAAAACATATCATTAAAACCTAAGGAAGTAAAGAAGTGGTGACACAAGTGATGGTAAAAAGTCAGTAATACTTCAAACAATTTGATAATTTCACACAAAAGGGGACAGGGGATTGGGAATTCATTGTAAAAGCCTATGTACTTACGCATAGGTCAATTCAGGGCATGCACAACCATAGGAGTGTTGTCATGCTTGTAAATCAACCAGAGCACACAACATGTAAAGATGGCAAGAAGTTATGATCCTACGAGGACCAAATTTGAACCATGATCAGCAATATTTTATGTTGTCATGCCCCAAATAAGCCATAATTATCAAACACATTGGGGGTAGGGGTTTAGGAATCATAATACATTGGTTCAGAATTGGAAAAAGAAAATTACAACATGCTAAACAAAAGTACTGGAAAAATAAGCAGAAAAGAATGCAAGAACATTAGTAACCATGTTGTATGCTGATGCTGAAATTTTAAACTAGAACATACAATTTCATAGAAGCAAATGTAGTAAAGAAACGTAGCAGAACTTTTGAAAATATAGCTTTTCACTTTTAACCAGCTAAACAAGCCACAATATATGCAGTAGAGACAGAGAGATTGTTCCTTTTTAGTGTAAGTGAGAGATAAGAACTAAGAATGTTTGTGTGTGCTAATAAAAAATAAAGGTATTTATAATTTGAAAACATGTATAAAATAAGGCGAGAATCATAGTTCAGCAGTAATTATTGAACTATGTAACAATTAAAATCAAATCAGTATAAGGACTTCCTTTAATTTAGGAGTTAAATAAACTGTAACAATGCAAATACTAAATAAGGAAAGAAATCACATAAGGCTGAATATGACCAATAAGGAAATATTTTTAGCATAGTACAAGTACTCAATATGCAATAAGGACAAGGTTCGTTAGATTCTAATCAAGGTAACGTCGGTAAGAATCAAGTACCATTGGATCCAAGCTAAGAAAATCAATCAAATTGAGTAGAAAAGGTAGGGATCAAGGGTTCAAATGAAAGTGCACAAATTAGACCAATCAATAGCGAATTCAGTAAGGTGAAACAAGGAAAAAATCAATTACATAACACGAGTGCAATCAAAAACTCACAAGGAATGGTTTGAAATTAGTCAATAATTGGAGGTCATTAAAAAAAAGGGGAGTTCGGCACATAAATATAGTACATAAACATGCGAGGCCAAGCTATGGCAAAGAGAAGCAGCATGTAATAACAATTACACAGTTAATAGACTATGAACATGGAAACATGGTAGTCACATAGGTCAAATTAGCAATAGGGTATCAGAAGCATGCAAAGGGTCAAGTAAAGGCCCTTCTTAAAAATATAGTCGAGTTTCAAGGATTGCAAGAAACCAAATAGCATAAAAAAATAGATGAAGCAACTTCAGAAGCCTGGATAGGCCCTAAAGAAATTAGGGTTTTTTAAACCAATCAAATTAAAAGATGATGAACTTGTAAATCAAGCAACAAATAGTCTCAAAACTGGACTAATCCCCAAAATTAAGGTTTTCAACACCGATCGAGTCTGGAGATGAAACATAATTAAATCAGACAAATAATACAAAATTAGATTCAGAAACCTCAAAAGAAATTAAGGCCCTTAACATGCAAAGTCAAGTATAAGAATGACATAAAGAAACACAACAAACATGTCAAATAACTTAGCACAAAACCTAATTGGAAAAGATAATGGTTTTTTTTTTGAAAATAGAGTTTTAAAAGAAACTTTGAAGAATGTTTAGAAGTTTAGAACAAGCACAGGTCTGAAACAGACCTAAAATAAATCGGAAAAACCTTAAAGGTTAGGGTTTTAGAAGAACCCCAAATGGTGAGAAAAGCTTTGAAAACCATTGATCTAAGCAGGAGAGTCCAGAGTCAGACTCGTACAGCCATGGCTGGCCGGAGCAAGGTCAAAGATGACCAAACATAGGCATAAAACTGAGATCGACCAAGGTATGGGCCAAGATTTTCCAGGATTTAGCCTTGAAACCATGATAATCGAACATATAGAAGCCTAGGGAGGTGGATACACGCCTCCAATGGCCTTGGAAGCCATGGATTTGGGAGGCTTTAGGGTGGTAGTTGAGGGGAGTGGCTAGGGTTTGAGAGAGGATTAAGAGAGACAGGGAATTCAAAGGTGGCTGAAATGAGGGAATGGCTAAGGTTTGGGGAGTCGTTAGAATTTAAAAGGCAAGGAATTATGAGGACCGTGGATCTTTTAGATCAACTGGAAAGATTTAGTGGATCTTTGGGTACCTTTGGTGGATTTTTTAATTAGGGTTGGGTGTTTTAATTTTAAATTGGGCTAGTATTGGGGTTTGATTTGGTTATAATTGAAATACAGATGGGGCTATCATCTAAATAGCCATTTTCACTGTTTGATTTATAAAAAATAGCAAAATAACTTCTAGAAATAAATTAGAGGTACTAGAATGATTAATAATACATAATATCAAATTAAAAATACTGGACTTAATTTTTTATAACCATTAAACGTAATTAAATCTAAAAGAGGCTAATATATCAACTATATGCAATTTAGCTTTAAAATAGCTAAACCAATTTGTAAAAATACATAAAAATTATCTTAGCAATATTTTAGCATGAATATGAGAATACAATAAATGAATCACCAAAATGATAATTTTGTGAATAATTATTGGATTTTTATGGATAAAATAGGGCAATAAATTGATTTAAATTTTTTTAAAAAATAAGGAAAAAGTAATAAAACATTTGAACATACTTGTATATGCATGTTCATGCTATTTTGAAATTATTTTTCTTGTTTAAAAATATATAGGCCCCTCTTTATTCAGGAAGGATGAAAGAGTTGTCGGGTGAAGATATGATGGCCAATTTTGACTGAGCTACACAGCTTGTAGAAGATTTAGGCCGTGCCATGGCTTCTAAGCTGCCTATATATCCCTGGTATTATAGGAATCAGGCCATATGTAGTTCAGGATCCCTTGGTTGAGTATGCCGATGGAGACTTTCAAGAACAGATGCAATAATCAGGACGGGGGAATGGTTAAGGTTTGATACGGCTGCGGGAACTGGAGTGGGATTGCTCCGGCCGAGATGGTCATTGCTCGTCAGTTTACCTGCAAATAAGCAATTCAAGCATATTTGGTGCATAAATTTAAACATAATGCAAATTCCCGTCGGACCATGAAGGTTGCCTTTGGACGGTTAGAATGACATCCACAGACCATGATATCCTGGACCATGAAGCATATAATAAAGGATCCACAGGACATGAAATAATGTTCTCGGGCTATGAGAATTATGCCTCCGAACCATGATGCCTTTGAATAATGATATGCACAAGATAAAAGGGATCCCCAAGCCATGGCGTTCTCGGGCTATGCAAATAGTCCTCTGAACAATAACGCCTTTGAATAATTTGGCGATCTTTCAGCCAATGAAATGTGGTATTTGGTGATATTTTAGCCTATACAATGCAGTATTCGGTGATCTTTCAACCATGTATAATGTAAATGATGTGGCGATCTTTCAGCCATGCAAATGTAAATGATGTGGCAATCTTTCATCCCTAAAAATGTAAATAATGTGGCGATCTTTCAGCCATGCAAATATAAATGATATGGCGATCCTTTAGCCATGTAACAAATGTAAATAATGCATCAATCTTTTAGCCATGCAAATGTAAATAATGTGGCAATCTTTCAGCCGTGCGAAAAATGTAAATAATGTGGCAATCTTTTAGCCATGCAAAAAATATAAATAAGGCGGTGATCTTTCAGCCATGCAAAAAAATGTAAATAATGTGGCGATCTTTGAGCCATGTAAATGTAAATAAGGCGGCGATCTTTCAGCCATGCGAAAAAATGTAAATAATGTGGAGATCCTTCAGCCATGCAAAAATGTAAATAATGTGGTGATCTTTCAGCCATGCAAATGAAAATAGAGGTAGAGCTTAACTTCGGAAGGCAGAATGGTAGCCTTATGCAATGTAAAATGTAGACGGAGACGAAGTTTAGTCTTGGAAGGCAGAATAGTAGCCTTATGCGAGAAATAAAAGGGGAAATGGTAATAGAGTTTTCTTAGCTGATAATAGTTTGCGGTATCGTTACAGCTGGGGACATCGTGACATACAGAGTGCCACTGGTGCATATGGATAGCAAATGTTGGTAAGTGCAACAGTTCTGAAATGTTTTCTCAATCCAAGTGCCTACACCCAAACAAAAATCGTAAGTTTTGTAGAAGGGGGAGGTTAGTTCATATCCCCGCTGACTTTCCTTCGACATGTTTGGTTTTGATCTGGTGATACTGTACATATCATTTGGGGTAGCATCGCTAAACAAGACGATTTAACAAATAAATGTGCATGATTTTTAAAAAAATATGACATAGGTATATAATTAAGAAATAACTTTTAGATGAACCGACGACTGTGATGTGGCTTAAGACATTGCGACCTCTCTTGCTACAGAATTTTAAGGGTCCTTCTCAAAATTCTACCCCAGTTTAATGGGTTGATGCTTCTGGCGGTTGCCCGTGATGACTGGCTGAAATTACTTTAGAATTTTGAGGGTCCTCCTCAAAATTCTGCCCCAGTTTCAAATTTTGGGGGGGAAATGAAAATTTTGTTGAATTATGACCGAACACATAAGGTTGACCACGTATCTCCTCTTAAATGGGAATCAGGTCAGGCATAGTTTAATTAAATCATATAGGAAAAACAATAAAGATTACACGTAGTAACGCTTGACTACATCTGAATTAATTAGTTTCGACCAAACATTCACGTCCATTTCTGCAAGTATGAGAGCTCCTCTTGTTAGAACCCGATGATTCATGTACGAACCTTGCCAGTTGGGAGAGAATTTTCCCTTGGCTTCATCTTGATGCAGAAAAACTTTCTTTAATATCAACTGTCCTGGTGTGAACTGTCTCGGCTTGACTCTTTTGTTGAAGGCTCTGGATATTCTGTTATGATAAAGTTGACCATGAAAAACTATATTCATTCTCTTTCCACCGATAAGGGCTAATTTTTCATAACGACTTCCCACTCATTCTGCGTCGTCCAGCTTAACTTTTTGTATGATCCTTAATGAAGGAATTTCTACTTCAGCGGGAATGACGGCTTCTGTAACATAAATAAGTATATAGGGGGTTGCCCCAGTTGACGTGCAGACTGTGGTGGGATATCCCAACAGAGCGAATGATAGCTTTCCGTGCCATTGCTTATGCTTCTCTATCATTTTTCTCAATATCTTCTTGATATTCTTATTGGCGGGTTCTACAACCCCAATTATCTGAGGTCTATAGGCTGTAGAATTCTTGTGTTTGATCTTGAAGGTTTCACACATAACTTTCATCAAGTCACTATTGAGGTTGGAGATATTATCAGTGATGATCAACTCTGGGCTACCAAATTGACAAACAATACGATCGCGGACAAAGTCTGCCATGATCTTCTTAGTCACTGCTCTGTAAGATGCTGCTTCGAACCGCTCGGTAAAGTAGTCAATTGCCACTAGAATGAATTTGTGCCGTTGGAAGCAATGGGCTCAATTGGACCAATAACATACTTTTCCCAAGCGGCGAATGGCCAGGGCGAGCTTGTGCATTGAGTTTATTGGGTGGCACCTTTATTATGTCATCATGAATCTGACAACGATGGAATTTTCGAACGTACTGGATGCAGTTTGTCTCCATAGTCATCCAAAAGTAACCAGCTCGGAGGATCTTTTTTGCTAGGACAAAACTGTTCATATGTGGACAACAGGTCCCAACATGGATTTCTTCTAATAGTTTGGATGCTTCCTTTGCGTCGACACACCTGAGTAGTCCCAAATCAGGAGTCCTCCTATACAAGATTCCTCCGCTGTGGAAGAAATTATTGGACAGCCTCCGAAGTGTGCATTTTTAATAGGATTGCAAGTTCTGGGTATTCTCCTTTTGTCAAATATTCCTTGATATCCTGAAACTATGGTTTTTCGTCTGCTTCTTCTTCAACGTGGGCACATTAGGCTGGCTGATCATCGATACTTACTGGAATGGGATCAATGAAGTTCTTATCGGGATGCTGTATCATGGATGACAGTTGTGAGCACATGATTTTTGCCCTATATGAGAATTATTCCCAAAAATTCAAAATAAAATAGTTTTTGCATTGTGTGTGATTTTTTGTGGATTTTTGCGTTATTTTTTCTTTTATTGTTTGTATTTGTCTGTGCATTTTTGTTTGCTTAAATTAACAAAAATATAAAAATATGTCGCATTTTTTGCATTTAGGATTTAATTCTACAATTAGGAGTAATCAAGTTTGTTTTACAAAAATAAAAATCACAAAAATAGGCATCTTTCGCATTTTTTAGCATTTAATGTCAAAATTGTGCAATTTTATTTTTATTGGTGTTTATTGTGTATAATAATTATTATTAGGAGTTTAATCAGTGTTTTTGAGTTAACTTAGTTTATAACTTAATTTAGAATTTTAGTGTTATTAATTAAAAGAAAAGAGAAAAAAAATAATAATAAGAAGAACAAATTCGGATTAGGCCAATTTTCGGAATTAAAATTAGGCCCAAAACTAATCCTACCCAACCCAAATATCCCAAACCCTACCCTTAACATATCAGCCGTCATTTTCATTTGGGTTACATTTATCTTCCCATTTGAAAGAAAAGAAGACCAAGTCTTCTTCTCCATAACCCAACACAAAGAACCCCAACCCTAGCCATGGCTACCGCAAACCACCCTTCACCGCCGAGCAGCCATGAACGTCGACCATGGCGACCACGCTGCCTCACCCACCTCCGTCTCCTTTCTTGTCCCAAACATCCCCCGTCCTTCCTCTTGGCGGAGCATCAGCCATGTACGATGATTTTCGACCTCACCACGTCGCCTTTCTCGTTCAAACAGCCTCGCCCTTCGTCTTCATCGTCGCTATCTTCGTCCAGCAGCCATGGCTGCCATGAACGACCAGAAAATAGCCATGGCCATCGTCGTCTTCAGCTTCTGCTACTTCACGACCAGCCCTTCACGTCCAAACAACCACCTCTAGCCATGAACGACCAAGCAACGTCCAAATAGCCCCCA